>SKCR01054880.1:0-29377 GCA_019454045.1 Zanthoxylum bungeanum | reverse complement strand
AATTACTTTTTGTGATGATGGTTTTGGTGAATGAATGATGGAACTTTTAGACACATTTGTGTGTAATGATGGGAAAGAAGACTTTTACCAAAATTTAGATTTGGTATATCTTTGATTTTTTTGAAATCAATTAATCAAATTTTCATGTCATTCTTTCACTCTCCCTCATGGTTTTTGGAAACCAATTTTCTCTCCCTCTCCATTTCTCTCATTGCCGAGAGTTACAAGGTTAATTTGAATTTTGTAGCAAAATTTTCAAGAGCTAGCACTCAAAGGAATCATAACAAAAGTGTTAGGGAAACCATCCCAAAAGCTTGGAATCAAAGATTAAGGCTTGGAGCTTGAATATCAACATTCAAGAGGAAGCTTGGGAGACTTCTCAAAGGACCTTGACCGAAACTTTGAGGAACAATTTTTGTATTTGACGCCTCCAATATCCGATCAATGTAAGTTTAATTCTGCTATTCTTCTTTGAGTATTCACTTGATTTCATTGCTTATATGATCTTGGATGTCTTAGAGACCAATAATGGTATCAGGAGCCTAATGCGCATGAAATATACTTAGGGTTTATATACTAAAATTGGGTAAATTTGATTTGAGCATGTTTTAATCAAATTGTTTTTTGAGTATGCTTGTATGTTGATAACTTAGAGTTATGCATGATCAATTTTAGAAAAAAAAATTAATTGGATTAATTTTGCCCAAATGCTAGGCTTGGAAAAAATGCAATATAGCCCTAAGTCATGGTATTTTGTTCTTTTGATCATTGGATGAGTTTAAAGACTTGGGATAAATTGATTAATGATTTAATTGGATTGAAATCGAAATCGGTTTTAAAAAATCCCAAAATCTGTGACCTTGAGAAGCATGAAATGAGATGGTTTTTTTTCATAATGTTGGACATGTGTTGAACAAATTAAAGCATGATTAATTAATTAAATTTATTTTTGGAAATGTTAATTTAGATAATTAATTAATGCAATACACTTTAAATAATTAAATTATGAAGTTTGGAATTTTAGATTTGATTAATTGGGCTTAATTTAGAATTGGGCTTTAAATGTTGTATTTGGGCCTAATGGGCTTGGTTGGGCCAAGTTGGTTTAGGTCAATTAGATTGGATCCAAATTGGGCCTAAATCATTCCATTAAGTCCAAATACAACAAATGGGCCTTTTATGTTTAATTGGGCCTAAATTGGTTTCTTGGCAAATAGGTGATTCCTTAATTGGGCTTTAGTATTTGGGTTTGACCCATATTGACCAAAGTCCATGCCTTAAAATTAATTGAAAGCCCATTGGACTTAAATAAAATGACATTGGATGTTAATTGGGCTTTGAGACCCATTTAGATTAGATTTGGAATCTAAGTCGTAAAGGCGCATTAAAAAGTTTAGTTATTTAATTTGGAATTAATATAGAATTAGTATTGAATACAATTAAATTAGATTTAAATTGTAGTTCGATATAATTCAAGAATTCATACTTCGAGTACTTATTCTCAAACGAGTTGGACTCTCGCGCAATCAAATCGTTGTTTGAACATTGGATGATCACTTTATTCAAAGATTAATTAATTGGATTAGATTGATTGAATAATGCTTTGTGTGAATACATGGATGTGTTGAATGAATAATGTATATCGGATGGATATTAGAAGGTAAAGGGCAATTTTGGAAATTGTTGTAAATTTAGAATTTATAAATTGGACCTGCGTGTCCAGCCTTATCTCTCTTGAATCTTTATAATTCTCTTCTCACCTAATTCCCCTCAATGTTAATGAGGTTTCTTTATTGTATTATGTAATTGGGTAGAAGTAGAATAGTGCTAGCCGAGGAGAGGAAAAGAGTGATTTGTTCTAGGAACAATCTGTGAGATATCCATCCGCATATCATTAATTTATTTTCGCGCCTTATTATGCTTTTAGAATGCATGCTTAAGGGTGTATGATGAGACCTAACAAAGATAATAATTGGTTGCCAATTTATGCGAAAAACTCTCAATAAATATTAAGCGTTTTCCTTCCATTGAGTGATTCTTACTCAAGATCCAAGATTGGCACTGGTTTGTTGGCCAAAGTCAAGACCTTTTTCCATCGCAGATGTGTTTGAATCATGAAGGCTTTGTTCCATATCATATGTCTTGTCCAAGTTGTGATTTGTTGGCCAAAGTCAAGATCATTTTTTTTTCCATCGACATCGATTACGAAGCTTTCCAAGTCAATGGGTTCCGCTTAACTGGAATCATTAAGCTTTTGTGCCAAAGCCAAGGCTTAGTTGATTGAGAGGAAAAATGTTAGGAAAATATATTGGATATATTGGCATATATATTGTATATATATTTCAGACTTGGAGGTCCAATCAGATCTAGGATTGGATGAGATCCAATTGATCTTAGAGATCTACCTAGGTAAATATCATACAGCTTGTTGGCAAAGTCAAGGTTGTGTGTTATTTACGGGATCCTAGCCACTAGGAAACTAGGTTTCCCGAGTACTCAACAGAGGGTTAGAGGCTCGCTGAAAAATAGTGGGAGGCTAGTATTGAATTGCAATTTCATTCAAATACTTAGCTGTACGCGCTTTCAAATTATTTCGTCAATTATTTTTTATTAGTTGGACTAATATATTATTATTTTTCTTGTAACAGTTAGACTGTACCATACATCGTTAATCGAATAGTTTGACTATTACGGTTAAGATGACTGGAAAGTTAAACATTAGGGATATTGTCATGGGCGACAATGTCTTTAATGGCACAAACTTCAGAACTGGGATATGAATCTCATAATTTTTCTGGGATCCGAGAAGTTACTCTATACACCATAGAGAGACCTCTGGGCCTAAGCCCCGACCTGATCAGTTGCTTGAGCTAGAGCTTTGGAAGACTCTTAGCGATGACAACGCAACTGCTCAATCAGTAATGCTTGCTGCTATGACTCCGCAATTTCGTCGTCAAAACAAGGGATTGGATCCCTATGAGATGATGGCGAAGTTGCATGATCTTCACCTATCTAATCTTAGATCGCAAATATATGAGTTGCAGAAGAAGCTCTTCCGCGCTCGCATGTCAGAGGGTACGTCTGTTGAGCACAATGTGTCACAGATGATTGCTGACATTGAGCAGCTCGGACAAATTGGCATCGTCTTCGAGGCTGAGACTTTAGTAGATTGGATCCTACAGTCTCTCCCCGACACTTGGAGTGGGTTCATCATGAACTATAACATGTTGAACCAAGACCAAACTCTTGGAGAGTTGATGTCCACTCTGCGCGAAGTAGAAAAAGAGCTCCTTAAGGGCAAGAAGCGCGAGGCGCACTTTGCTTCAACATCTCAGACTCCGAGGGCTTGGCCCAAGGCGACTGGAGGTGTCAAGAAGAAGAAGCATAAGAAGAAAGGCAAGGCCAAATCGTCAAAGGGTTCTGGGAAACCTAAAGACGAATCCCATGATGTATGTCTGCAGTGTGGGAAGCGGGGTCACTGGAAGCGTGACTGCCGCGAGTACAAGGCACACATGAAGGAAATCAAAGTGGGCAAGACACCGGCTTCAGGTATGTTTGTTATAGAAATAACATGTCTACTACTAGTTTAAAAAATTGGATTTTTGATTCTGGTTGTGGTACTCATATATGTACTGATGTGCAGGATCTGCAGATTAGCAGAGACTGGCCTCATGAGAGATTGACCTCCACGTTGGAAATGGGACACGGGTCATCGTTTTGGCCGTTGGCACTTTTGTTTTAGAACTGCCCTCGAGGCATGTACTTAAACTATCAGAATGTTATTATGTACCTAGTTTGACTAGAAATATTATTTCTGTATCTATGTTAACCCAATGTGGGTATACTTTGTATTTAGAAACACTGGGGTTTTATGTATAAAAATGATATGGAAATTTGCACTGCTGATGTAAATAATGGTCTTTATATTTTGAATATTAATCAATCTCAAACATATAATGTAACAAACAAAAGGCTTAAAGTAAGTAACATAGATGAAACTTATATGTGGCATTTTCGTCTGGGACACATAAACAAGACACATATATCCACACTTTCAAAGAGTGGGTACTTGGACAGATTTGATCCAAATTCATATGACGTCTGCGAATCTTGTTTATTAGGCAAGATGCCTAAATCACCTTTTAGCGGTATATGTGTACGTGACACCGAACTGTTAGCCCTCGTTCATAGTGACTTTTGTGGGCCCATGTCTAGCCAGGCTAGAGGTGGATATGAATACTTTGTAACCTTTACGGATGATGCATCGCGTTATGGTTATGTGTATCTTTTGAGACACAAGTCGGAAACCTTTGAGAAATTCAAAGAGTTTCGACACGAAGTAGAAAAACAGACCGGTAAAAGTATTAAGACATTACGGTCAGACCGTGGTGGCGAATACTTAAGCAATGAGTTTCTTGATTACTTGAAAGAATATGGTATTCTTTCACAATGGACTCCTCCGGAACACCGTAATTAAACGGTGTGTTCGAACGGAGAAACTGAACTTGTTAGACATGGTAAGGTCTATGATGAGTCGCACATAGCTACATATTTCCTTCTGGGGATATACATTGAACAGTGCAATACCTATTTTAAATAAGGTTCCGTCAAAGTCTGTTCAACAGACTCCGTATGAAATATGGACAGGAAAGAAACCGGGTTTCTCATTCCTGAAGATTTGGGGTTGCTGGGCATACGTCAAACGTTTGGAAGGTACCAAACTTGAACCCAAATCGGATAAATGCCTATTTGTATGATATCCTAGGGAAACCAAAGGATATTACTTCTATCACCCACAAGAGAACAAAGTATTTGTTGCTCTACATGCGGTTTTCCTTGAGAATGAATTCCTAAATGCAGTGATTAGTGGGAGGAAAATAGAACTCGATGAAAATCGGAGTGATACTATTCCTGGCACAGAATCCTTAACGGAACATGAACAGTTCATCAGGGATGAAACTGTACCACAATCTTTGAATACACTAGGACATCGTAGGTCGGAGAGAGTCAGAAAAAAACCTGAGAGGTATGGGTTTCTGATCTCACCTCATGTGGATATTAATCTTATTGAGGAAGATGAGCAGACTACAAGGTATCGACTCCTGTTTATGGAAAGATGCCATGAATTCCGAAATGGATTCCATGTACACCAACCAAGTTTGGACACTGGTTGATGCACCAAAAGGCGTAAAACCTATTGGTTGCAAATGGGTCTTCAAGAAGAAGACCGCCATGAATGGCAACATACAAACTTACAAAGCTAGGCTTGTCGCGAAAGGGTATCGTCAACGACATGGTGTCGATTACAACGAAACTTTTTCACCAGTTGCCATGATTAAATCCATTAGGATAATGCTTGCTATAGCTGCATATTTCAATTACGAGATATGACAGATGGACGTCAAAACCGCTTTCCTTAACGGAAACCTTTTGGAGGATGTTTATATGCAACAACCTGACGGTTTTGTCGTACCAAGACTTGCAAACAAGGTTTGTATGTTAAATCGATCCATTTATGGATTGAAGCAAGCATCGCGTTCTTGGAACCAACGTTTTGATGAGATCATAAAAGAATATGATTTCGTTCAAAACAAGGATGATTCTTGTGTATATAAGAAGGTTAGTGGGAGCGCACTGACATTCATTATCCTTTACGTTGATGATGTATTGCTTATTGGCAATGACATTCCCATGTTAACATCGCTGAAAGCTTGGCTTTCATTAAAATTCTCCATGAAGGATCTGGGAGAAGCAGCCTTTATTCTGGGAATAAAGATCTACCGGGATAGATCTAGAAAGCTGCTTGGACTCTCCTAGAGCTCGTACATTGACAAAGTGTTGAAGAGATTCAACATGGATCAGTCCAAGAGGGGACTGTTGCCAGTGTCACATGGAGACACTCTATCTAAGGACTTGTGTCCTAAAACTCAAGATGAGAGAGACAACATGAGTCGGATATCGTTCACCTCGGCAGTCGGATCGATCATGTATGCCATGATATGTACACGACCTGATGTCTCGTATGTTTTGAGCATGTGTAGTTGCTATCAGGCCGATCCAGGTGAAGGTTACTGGATGGCGGTTAAGAATATCCTTAAGTATCTTAGATGAACTAAAGATGCTTTCTTAATCTATGAAGGTGGAGAACTTGAGGTAACTGGGTATACCAATGCAAGTTTCCAAACTGATAAATACCACTGCAAGTCGCAATCCGGGTACATGTTTTGTTTGAATAACGGAGCAGTAAGCTGGAAATCTTCCAAGCAAGAGACTGTTGCTGATTCAACAACAGAAGCAGAGTATATTGTTGCAGCTGAAGCAGCAAAAGAGGCAGTTTGGATCCGTAAATTCCTAATTGGATTAGGAATAATTCCGTTAGCAGCTGAGCCCGTTCCATTGTATTGTGACAATAACGGGGCTATAGCGCAGGCTAAGGAACCGCGGTCTCATCAACGATCCAAGCATGTTCTTCGACGTTTCCATCTGATTTGTGAGATCATACATCGTGGCGATGTGAAGATTGAGAAGGTCGCATCAGAGGACAACATTGCAGATCCGCTGACGAAAGCTATTCCTCAGCAAAAGTTTGAGCGACATGTACATAGTTCAGGTATTAGATGCTTGAGTGACTGGCTATAGGCCAAGTGGGAGATTGTTAGACAATTATGACCCATAGCGTCACTATTTGTAAAAGACATCGTGGTTTTTGTACAAATTAACTATGTAGCAATGGAAATTGCATTTTATCATTTTGTAATTTGATTTCTTAAATATATAAATGATAAAAGACTTTATGATTAGTTCCGGATTATAAGATATGAGACAGTATCAATCCATAACGATTTAATCATTAAATATCCCTAGTCGCATATTATCGAGATTGGACATCGATAATGAGGAAAAGACTAGTATTACACTTGTGCGCATTGTGAGGGCATAACATCATAGTTCTCATATATTTGGGTATATGATACTCATGTAAGTGTAATAGGAGGTTGTGTTTACCGATGGTACGGAAACAGCTTCGCTCTGGATAGACCCCTCAGAATTCCATTGGTAGTATGACTATGTGTCTATGGAAGTCCGAATCAGGGTAGGTGTATTTGGTCTTAACCTGAGACTTACACCGCTAATACTTGCGACAATCAATATACTTTGGTTTTGGTCGTCCAGTGCTTTAACAGGTTGTGTGTATGCCACTTCTGGGTATATTGAGAATCGTAGTGTATTGGGTGTGATGTCGAGATGGAAGTATCACTCCAGTCACAGTGGAGATGATGATCACGTAGGATACGGAACTCGTTCTCTTATATGTTGCAGCTATCAGGATATTATGACTAGGTCATGTTTATCCGATTATAGAGACTAGTTACGAGAGATCCGATATGTGCTTCGTACGGGGCAGACTCATTTCCAGCCCCAGGCCTTGCACGTGACATCCGATGCTGGATCGATATACGCAATACTACGTATACTACGCCTGATATAGATCACATATTCTAGTAAGAATATTTCTGGAGAATTAGGTAGGCATGGCGCTTTGCTAGAAGCCAACATTGTCTTGTAAATCGGTAAAAATGGATTTCTAGGTATTGTTACCGAATAAACAACAAAAGTTGATTATTGCTGCAGCTGAGGTGGCAATAGAAGCCATTTGGGTCGATAATAATCCTAATCAGATTATGAGTAGTTCTATTAGCAGTTGAGCTAGGCTACAGCGCAGGCTAAAGAATTAATGGTCTCATCAACGATCCAGATATACACTTCAAATATTCATTTGATTCGTTCGGATCATACATCGTGGCGATATGATGATCGAATAAATCGCATCAGACGATAATCATGCAAATCTGCTGACGAAAGCCTTTTCTCAGCAGAAGTTTGAGCGAACCGTACATAGTTCGGGTGTAAGACACTTGAGTGACTGGCTATAGGCCAAGTGGGAGATTTTTGGACAGTTATGGCCCATAGCATCATTATTTGTACAGATCATGGTGTTGTTGTACAAATTAACTATGTGTCAAAGGAAATTGCTCTTTCATCATTTGTAATTAGATTACCAAGATGTATAAATGATGAAAGGTCTATATGATTAGTTCCGGATTGAGATGATATGAGACAGTATCAATCCACGAATGTTTAATCATTAAATATCCCTAGTCGTAGTATTATCGAGATTGGACATCGATAATTGGGAAAAGACTAGTATTACACTTGTGCGCGTTGTGAGGGCATAACGGCATAGTTCTCATATATTTGGGTTTAGGATACTCATGCATGTGTAATAGGAGGTTGTGTTTACCGATGTACGGAAACAGCTTCGCTCTGGATAGACCCCTCAGAATTCCATTGGTAGTATGACTATGTGTCTATGGAAGTCCGAATCACGGTAGGTGTATTTGGTTTTAACCTGAGACTTGCACCGCTAATACTTGCGACAATCAATATACTTTGGTTTTGGTCGTCCATGGCTTTAATAGGTTATGTGTACGCCTCTTCTGGGTATATTGAGAATCGTAGTGTATTGGGTGTGATGTCGAGATGGAAGTATCACTCCAGTCATAGTGGAGATGATGATCACGTAGGATACGAAACTCGTTCTCTTATATGCTGCAGCTTTCGAGATATTATGACTAGGTCATGTTTATCCGATTATAGAGACTAGTTACCAGAGATCCGATATGTACTTCGTACGGGGCAGACACATTTCCAGCCCCTGGCCTTGCACGTGACATCCGATGCTGGATCGATATACGCAATACTACGTATACTACGCCTGATATGTATCACATATTCCAGTAAGAATATTTCTGGAGAATTGGGTAGGCATGGCGCTTTGCTAGAAGCCAACCTTGTCTTGTAAATCGGTAAAAACGTAGTACTAGGTACGTACGTGTTCGGATAGTCCGACGACCGGATTTACTGCCAACATATCCGGGGATCTCATGGGTCGCTTCCCGAAGATTCACCGATGACGTATGACTCGCACTTTATTAATCTGGGATTAATTAATTGAGAGAAAAAATTAATCTGGGATTAATTGTAGAGATATTGTATCTGGGATAAAATATTTATTAAAGAGAGAGAACGATTAATTTGGAATTAATCGATAAAATAATATATTCGATATATTATACGAAATTGGATTTCGACGCGGAATTAAAATTAGATTTTAATTCGGGCGAACGAGTTAATTTAGAATTAATTCGTTAGCGACGTGAATAGTAATTTTGCTAGGCAAAATTATTTAATTAAATTAGATTTAATTTCGTCGCAACGGAAAATTCATTAATTTGGAATTAGCGAATCCGAGCCCGGGTTTGTTTGCGGGCACACTCGCATTGCGAATTAAAGTGCGGCCCACAAATCACATCAAACATCAAATCACTAGTCAATCAATTGATGTGATGTCTAGTCACTTTGAGTGATTTGACAACTTGTCATGAGTGATGTGAATAGTTGATGTGGTAGTTGGATGGCATTAATTGTTTTTGCCTCGACTTTTTGAAAGTGAATAATGTGAATTAGATACACAATTTTAAAACAACCAACACTTAACACTTTTCTCTCTTCTCTCTTTCCTCTTCCCTCTCACTCGGCCAAGGGCCATTTGTTCTTCCTTTTCACTGTCAAATGCCGAGAGTTTACAAGGGAGAAGATGGTGATTTTTGTGGCAAAATTTACCAAGAGCTAGCACTCAAAAGAGGACATACAAAGGTGATAGGGAACTAATTTTGTGAGCATGGAATACACAAACCAAAGCTTGGAGCTGGGAGCTTGGAGGACACCATGGCCGAAAATGGAGGAGCATAAATGGAGCAGAATGCCGATAGCTTCCATGGATGAAAGCTTGAAGATTTTGATATTCCTCGCGTCGCAAAAGCCGTTCAATGTGAGTATGATTCCGCCATTCTTCATTGAGTATTCACACATGTTTATTGCTTGAAATTTATCCTTGGGACCTTAGAGAAACCCAACAATGGTATCTTAAGCCATTTGAGCATGAAACTTGAACTTAGGGTTAAAATTGTAAATTGAATTTGAGCATGATTTGATAAAATTCTTTGATTGAGTATGCTTGAATGATGTTTAATTGAAGTTGGATATAATCAATTTCATGAAAATTGATTTGGAACAATTTTACCCAAATTGGGTTGGCTTGGCCGAATACCATTGATACCCTAATCTCGTGGTAATTTTTGTTTTTTGATTCATTGGATGAGTTTGAAAGACTTTGGGAATGTTAATTTAAATTCAATTGGATTGAAATTGGAATTGGACAAAAATCCCTACCATTGCCGTGAGTTAAGAAGCATGAAATGGGTTTGATTTTTGATTAAAATGTGTTGGACATGTTTTGATGTTAATGAGCATAATTAATTGTACAAATTTGTGTTTTGGAAATGTTAATTTGGGTAATTAATTATGGCTATACACTTAGGTTAATTAAGTTATGAAATTTGGAATTTGGTAATTTAATTAATTAGGCCTATTTTGGAAATTGGGCCTTAAAAGTTGTAATTGGGGTTAATGGGCTTGGTTGTACCAAGTTAGATTTAGGCTAAATTGGTTGGATCCAATTGGGCCCAAAACCATATCCATAAAGTCCAATTATGACTTAATGGACTTTTAATATTAATTGGGCCTAATGGGCCTAAATTGGTTTCTTGGCAAATAAGGGTGATTCCTTAAATGTAATCGGGTAGAAGTAATACTTGTGCTAGCGGGAGAGAGGAAATAGAGAGATTTGTTCTAGGAACAATTTGTTTAAATATCCATCCGCATATCATTATTATATTTATTTATATGCGCCTTATTATGTGTTTAGAATGCATGTTTAAGGGTGTATGATGATGAGACCTTAACAAAGATATTATTGGTTGCCAATTGCACATGAAAAACCCTCACAACATATTAAGTGTTTTTCCTTCCATTGAGAGATTCTTACTCAAGATCCAAGACTGGCATTGGTTTGTTGGCCAAAGTCAAGACCTTTGTCCGTCGATGATGTGTTTGAATCATGAAGGCTTTGTTCCATATCGATGTCTTGTCCAAGTTGTGATTTGTTGGCCAAAGTCAAGATCACTTCTTGTCCATCGACATTGATTACGAAGCTTTCCAAGGTCAATGGGTTCCGCTTAACTGGGATCACTAAGTTTGTTGTGCCAAAGCCAATGCTTAGTTGATTCAGAGGAAAAAGGTTAGACAATATATTGGATATATTGGCATATATAAGATATATGTTCGGACTTGGATGTCCACCTACTGGATCTAGGAATTGGATGGGATCCAATTGATCTTAGAGATCTACCTAGTTAATTATCATACAATTTGTTGGCCAAAGTCAAGATTATGTGTTATTTAACGGGATCCTAGCCCACTAGGAAACAAGGTTTCCCGAGTACTCAACAGAGGGTTAGAGGCTCGCCGAAAAATAGTGGGAGACAAGTATTAAATTTGCAATATTCGTTTAGTTACTTGCCATACACACTTATTTCAATTTTTCGTCATATAAATTAATATATTAGTTGGACTAATATTTAACGTTGTTTTAATAAAACAGTTGGACTGTATTCAAACTATTTCATTTATAGTTGATTATATAATTGGATTATAGTAATCAATATATTTGAATTAACTAATTTCAATTAATAGTTGATTTTATAATTGGATTATAGTAATCAATATAATTGAATTTAATCAATTAAATTATAGTTGATTATATAGTTGGACTATAGTAATCATTATAATCAATAGTACCTAAAATCATTGATTAAATAGTTGGACTATTAGAATCAAGATAATTGAAAGATTAATGTTTAAAACATAATCCTGGGTGAAAATGTATTTAAACGACTTTAATTTTTAAATTGGGAATAAAAACTTCAGGATAGTCATGAAGACTGAAAAGTTACTTTATTTGAAATAATAACATCTCGAGGCCCGGAGTTAAGCAAATAGTAGAACATGATATTTGGAATATTCATGTGATGATAACTTTAGTGCTTAATCCAATAAGCTTGCCAAATAGACTCCTTAATTTCTTAGTCAGAACTAAGGATTAGATCCTTATAGTATGATATTGAAATTGAAGGATCTTTATAGATCTATCTTTAGATATTAGAAGTTCTAAATTGCAATAGTAAACTCTTGGAGAGTTAATGGCTATTCTCAAGGAGACAAAGCCAAAGTTTGCAATAAGGCAAGAAGCGCAAGACGCATCTTATTTCGACATTCTAGAAGGCCAAGGCTTGGCCAAAGGCTTATGGGGTGTGGAAAAAAGGCAAAGGAAAAGTCATTATAATCTTCTGTGTAGACATAGGACATATCCCAAGATGTCGGCCTAAATTGTGGCAAACGGGAACACAGAAGCGTGACTGCCGTATGGACAAGGCAGACATGAAGGAATTGAAGACGGTGCAAGGCTCTGACTTCAAATATGTTTGACATCAACATGTTCGCTACTAGTATTAAAATTGGATTTTAGATACTAAAAGTGTGGTACATAAAAATATGTACTGATGTGCAGAATCTGCTGACAAGCAGGATACTGACTTCAGTTGAGATTGATCTGCGAATCAGAAACGGGACGAAAGTCGCTGTTTTGACCGTGGAGACCTAGGTTTAGGAACTACCCTTTGGGTGTGTACTTAAATTTGGAAACTGTTACAATGTAACTAGTTTGACTAGAAACATTATCTCTATATCAGAGTATAATCTGTTGCGGATATACCTTTATATTCTAGAACACTAAAGTGTTTTATTTTATAAAGATGATATTGAGATAAACCACATTAGATGTGAATAACAGTATTTATATTTTGAATATAAATAAATCTCAAACATATGACATGACAAACAAATAGCTCAAAATGATTTGATCAGAAGAGACTTAAAAGTGGCATTGTTGTCTAGGACACAATTAAACAAGACTCGTATATCCACACTTTCGAAGAGTGGGTACTAGGACGGATTTGATTCTATTCAAATGATGTCTACGAATCTAGTTTATTGGGCAAAGTGCCTAAAGCACCTTTTACTTGGTAAAAGTGTAAATGCCATCGATATGTTAGCCATTGGTCATAGTGACGTAAGTGGGCCCATATCTAGCTAGACTAGAGGTGGATATGAATGTTTCGTGACCTTTACGGATGTGGCATCGAGTTATGGTTATGTGTTTCTTTGAAATACAAATCAGAAACTTTTACAGTTTCGACACGAAATAGACAGACAGATCGGCTAAAGTATTAAACCATCACGGTTAGACCATGATGAAAATACTTAAGCAATAAGTTTCTCATATACTTGAAAGAGTATAGTATTCTTTCAAAGAGGACTCCTCCCGGAACACGTCAATCTGACGGTGTGTCCGAACGGAGAAATCGAATTTTGTTGGACATGATAAGGTTAATCATGAGTCGCTCTGAGCTACCATTTCCTTCAACGGATAAACATTAATCAATGCAGAACTTATTTTGAATAAGGTTCCATAAAAATCTGTTAGACAGACTTCATATTAGATATAAACAAGAAAGAAACTGGGATTTCTCATTCCTGAAGATTTGGGTATGCTCGGCATATATTTGGATGATACCAAACTAAAACCCAAATCGGATAAGTGCCTAAGTTATGGGGTTATCCTAAGGAAACCAAAGTATAATACTTATACAACTCACAAGAGAACAATGTAATTGTTGTTCACCATGCGATTTTTCCTAAGAGGAATACCGATATGCAGTGGTAAGTGGGAGGATAGTAAAACTTGATGAAAATCGGAGTAATACTGTTCCAGCAACTGATTCCTTAATGGAACATAAATAGTTCATCAGGGATGAAACTATACCAATAATCTTCAAATACACAAGAACCGCGTAAGTCGGAAAGAGTCAGAAAACAACCTGGGAGGTATGTGCTTCTGATCTCACCTCATAAAGATGTTAATCTTATTGAGGAACACGAACTAACTACGTATGAAGAAGTGATACAAGGTATCGACTCCCTATTATGGCAAAGTGCCATAATGTCTGAAATGGATTCCATGTATACCAACTAAGTTTGGATACTAGTTGTTGTACCGGAAGGCATTGTGCCCACTGGTACTATATAAGTCTTTAAGGAAGACATACATGGAAGACAACATACCAACGTACTAAGCTGGGCTTGTAGCAAAAAAGGTATCGTTATCAACATTGTGTCGATTACAACGAAACCTTTTACTTGTTGCCATGGTTAAATCCATTTGGATAATGCTTGCTGATGTTGCACGTTTCATTTATGAAATATGACAGCTGAATGCCAAAATCGATTTCCTTAACGGAAACCTTTTGGAGGATGTTTACAACATCTTGACGGTTTTGTCGTACCAAAACAAGCAAACAAGGTTTGCAGGTTATTCGATCCATAGATGGATTGAAGCAAGCATTGCGTTCTTGGAATTATCGTTTTGATGTAATCATAATGGTGTATGATTTATTTCAAAATGAAAATGATTCTTGTGTATATAAGGAGGTTAGTGGGAGTGCACTGACAATGAATGTCTTAAGTAATAATGATAATATGTCATTTCTTGGAAATGACATTCCCATAAAACAATCGGTGAAAGCTTGGCTTTCATAAAAATTCTCTGTAGAATTCTTGGGAGAAACAACCTTTATTCTAGGAATAAAGATCTACTGGGATAGATTTAAAAGTTGTTAATACTCTTTGAGAACTAGTACATTGAAAAATGTACACGACCTGGTGTCTCATATGCTTTGAGCATATGAAGTCACAATCGGGCCAATCCAAGTGATAGTCATTGGATTGATGTTAAGAACATCCTTGAGTATCTTAGAGGAACTAAAGATGTCTTCTTATACTATGGAGAAGTAGAACTTGAAGTGACTAGGTTCACCGTTGCAAGTTTCCTAACCGATAATAATGACTATAAGTCGTAATAACGATACTATAATGTTTGAATAACGGAACAGTGAGCAGGAAATCTTCCAAGCAAGATATTGTTAACGAATAAACAACAAAAGTGGATTATTGCTGCAGCTGAGGCAGCAATAGAAGCCATTTTGGTCGATAATAATCCTAATCAGATTATGAGTAGTTTTGTTAGCAGCTGAGCTAGCGCAGGCTAAAGAATTAATGGTCTCATCAACGATCCAGATATATACTTCAAATATTCATTTGATTCGTTCGGATCATACATCGTGGCGATATGATGATCGAATAAATCGCATCAGACGATAATCATGCAAATCTGCTGACGAAAGCCTTTTCTCAGCAGAAGTTTGAGCGAACCGTATATAGTTCGGGTGTAAGACACTTGAGTGACTGGCTATAGGCCAAGTGGGAGATTGTTGGACAGTTATGGCCCATAGCATCATTATTTGTACAGATCATGGTGTTGTTGTACAAATTAACCATGTGTCAAAGGAAATTGCTCTTTCATCGTTTGTAATTAGATTACCAAGATGTATAAATGATGAAAGGTCCATATGATTAGCTCCGGATTGAGATGATATGAGACAGTATCAATCCACGAATGTTTAATCATTAAATATCCCTAGTCGTAGTATTATCGAGATTTGACATCGATAATTGGGAAAAGACTAGTATTACACTTGTGCGCGTTGTGAGGGCATAACGTCATAGTTCTCATATATTTGGGTATAGGATACTCATGCAAGTGTAATAGGAGGTTGTGTTTACCGATGGTACGGAAACAGCTTCGCTCTGGATAGACCCCTCAGAATTCCATTGGTAGTATGACTATGTGTCTATGGAAGTCCGAATCAGGGTAGGTGTATTTGGTCTTAACCTGAGACTTGCACCGCTAATACTTGCGACAATCAATATACTTTGGTTTTGGTTGTCCAGGGCTTTAATAGTTTCTGTGTACGCCTCTTCTGGGTATATTGAGAATCGTAGTGTATTGGGTGTGATGTCGAGATGGAAGTATCACTCCAGTCATAGTGGAGATGATGATCACGTAGGATACGAAACTCGTTCTCTTATATGCTGCAGCTTTCGAGATATTATGACTAGGTCATGTTTATCCGATTATAGAGACTAGTTACCCGAGATCCGATATGTGCTTCGTACGGGGCAGACACATTTCCAGCCCCAAGCCTTGCATGTGACATCCGATGCTGGATCGATATACGTAATACTACGTATACTACGCCTGATACAGATCACATATTCCAGTAAGAATATTTCTGGAGAATTGGGTAGGCATGTCGCTTTGCTAGAAGCCAACCTTGTCTTAAATCGGTAAAAACGTAGTACTATGTACGTACGTGTTCGGATAGTCCGACGACCGGATTTACTGCCAACATATCCGGGGATCTCATGGGTCGCTTCCCGAAGATTCACCGATGACGTATGACTCGCACTTTATTAATCTGGGATTAATTAATTGAGAAAGAAAATTAATCTGGGATTAATTACAGAGATATTTTATCTGGGATAAAATATTTATTAAAGAGAGAGAACGATTAATTTGGAATTAATCGATAAAATAATTTATTCGATATATTATACGAAATTGGATTTCGACGCGGAATTAAAATTAGATTTTAATTCAGGGGAACGAGTTAATTTAGAATTAATTCGTTAGCGACGTGAATAGTAATTTTGCTAGGCAAAGTTATTTAATTAAATTAGATTTAATTTCGTCGTAACGGAAAATTCGTTAATTTGGAATTAGCAAACCTGAGCCCGGGTGTGTTTGCGGGCGCACTCGTATTGCGAATTAAAGTGCGGCCCACAAGTCACATCAAGCGTCAAATCACTAGTCAATCGATTGATGTGATGTCTAGTCACTTTGAGTGATTTGACAACTTGTAATGAGTGATGTGAATAGTTGATGTGGTAGTTGGATGGCATTAATTGTTTTTGCCTCGACTTTTTGAAAGTGAAAAATGTGTATTAGATACACAATTTTAAAACAACCAACACTTAACACTTTTCTCTCTTCTCTCTTTCCTCTTCCCTCTCACTCGGCCAAGGGCCATTTGTTCTTCCTTTTCACTGTCAAATGCCGAGAGTTTACAAGGGAGAAGATGGTGATTTTTGTGGCAAAATTAACCAAGAGCTAGCACTCAAAAGAGGACATACAAAGGTGATAGGGAACTAATTTTGTGAGCATGGAATACACAAACCAAAGCTTGGAGCTGGGAGCTTGGAGGACACCATGGCCGAAAATGGAGGAGCATAAATGGAGCAGAATGCCGAGAGCTTCCATGGATGAAAGCTTGAAGATTTTGATGTTCCTCGCGTCACAAAAGTCGTTCAATGTGAGTATGATTCCGCCATTCTTCATTGAGTATTCACACATATTTATTGCTTGAAATTGATCATTGGGACCTTAGATAAACCCAACACATGAAAAATTCAAGACTCACACTTGACTATACAGGACTCTTACTATGTCTCTGACTCATACTAGTGGACTTCATCCCTAGTGACTGCATCAGTATCCGTCCTCCCGAGCTCGTCCTCCAAGAATCCTGTAAAACATATAGACTGAAGTGGGTGTTAGATCGTTATTCGATCTAAGTGAGTGGACAAGAAAACTGAAAATCTCAAATCAGATTATTAGGTCTTTAAAACTAAATTTTTAGAAAAATCACTTCATATGAAATCTCTTTTCTGAAACCTCCATCTGAAACTTCTTTAATAAAACTGATTTTTCTGAAAACTGCTTTTGAAACTCTGGTTTCCGAAAACCACTTTTTAAAATCTAATTTCTGAAAACTGTGTACTGAAATCTGAAAACTCTGAGTTGCTCAGTATCTGAAAATCTTGACGTATGAGGGCGTTACATATCGCCATCCCCCATACGCCTAACTGTAGCCAGCATGCAAATCCATGACTTTGGGGGCGTTACGTATCACCGTCCCGCAAAGCATGCCACTACTGCCTCTAAAACTGGCGGTCTAGGGGCGTTACGTATCGCCGTCCCCCAAGCTACAAACTAGAACTGGGGGTGCGGATCTATGCTACCACCCGAGCTCTGAACTAGAGTCCAGGTACACGAACCTATGCCGTCATCCTGGCTCCGAAACTAGGATCTATGGGCATTTGTATCGTCGTCCCCCTAGTCCTCTACATGTGCACATGTCTTCTGTATCCGTCAATTCCAACTGTATCTCAAGTTACAGAAAGGGGTGAGTTTTTCCCTCATGCCCCGAAAACCATAAACTCATGCTTTAAAACTCTTTTGTTTAAAACGTAACTAAAACATAACATAAAGCATAAGTTTCATGTAATAATAGTGATAAAAGAAATCTAATGCCCTAAGGCATAAAAAAAAGTCTGATATCAAAACTTAAAACTTAATAGATAAAACCAGTTAAAGAAAAGAGGTACACTCACTGATTTGGATTTTGGCTGGTATTGGATCCCTCGTAGTAGGAGAATGCGATTCATGCGGATAATCTATGATCGGGAACTTAATTAGCATCAATGTAGAAGATTAGTCTTCGATACTTTACAATGCTTAAAGATATATTCATAAATCCATATACATGAGGTTAATGATGATCATAATTTAGTATAAGATTACTGATACGAGACTTTAAGGGTGGTCTCTAACGTGCTAGGGTGGAACTGGGGTTTTAAAACTGATTTTGGAAAAATTATGTCTCGCGTCGCGATGCAAGAAGGACTGCGCATCGTGACGCGCAACACCCAATTTCCGGTCCCCATTTTCTTCTTGCGTCACGAAGCGCAGTCTTCCTTACGTCGCGACGCGACCTGGGTTTCCAGGATTCTGTTTTCTTCTTCCAAGTTCATCCAAAGCTCAATTTATCCAAATTTACTCCATGTCAATGTTTCCAAACTACAAACCAATATCCCATACATCATCTACACTATATTAAACATACATTAACCTTCCATTATATCAATAATCAATTTTTAATCTATTCATATAATCCATAAAAAGATTTAAAACCAAAACTTAATAACTTTTGATCCATATATCTAATCACACAATAATCAATCACAAGCTCATATTCTCATCAATTAGAACCCCAAATATGTTATTATCATTACCATATCACTAATATCACCAAAATCAACAACTCAAGATTTAGGTCAAGTTTTCTTACCTCTCTTTCTCTTGATTTTCTTCATCCTCCATGGTTGCTTCCATCTTCCCTCTTCGTTTCTTTCTTTTCCTTCTTCTTCCCTCTTTTTTCTTCTCATGGTCATGCTTCTTCTTTATTTCTCCTTCCTCCTTCTCTATTCTTTCTTTTTCACGGTTTTTCTCATTCCATTTCTTTCCAAAATTTATAATTTGTGAATAGTTCACACTTATATAGTGGGGGGTGCCTTAGATATTTTTTAATTTGTGGAAGTGTGTAGAAAAATATAGAAAGTTTGAGTTTTCTCTTTTTAACCCCAAAATTACTATTCATTCATAGTTTGACTCATGTTTTCGACTAGCTTCTAGTCCGAATTTGGGAAAATATTAAACGCGGAAGTTGTAGGTCTCGATCTCAGTTTTCCAATGATATAAAATGCATAAAAATCAGAGATCGTATAAAAAGTTACGCCCTAAATACCATGGGCGGTCCAAAGGAAACATGGTACAGTCTCTCGTCCTGGGACTTCAAGAAGTTTACCGATTGTTCCCAAAGTCATTCTATGAGCATATTTGAGTCCCAACATAATATATTTTACGTGCCTTCATCTCGTACGTCACAATATCCCTGTAGGAAGTAGTAAAAACTTCAATGTATTGTCTCAGCAAATTTGGAACCATCAATCCTAAGATGTAGGATTTCACCTTTAGGTTATCATCCTTCCATCTATCAAAAGTTTCTCGCTCTTCTGGAGTGGAGTCAGGATCGATATCAACAGTCAGTGGATTGATAGTGACATAAGTCAACTTTTCATACTCCAAGACAAGTCGCATGGTCATTTGCCATTCGAAATAATTCTCGGCTCCTTTTAGCTTATTGGTATCCAAAAGTTTTCATCAATGGAATAGTGGCAGCCATCTACAAGACAACATCTTTGAGTAGTAGTAGAACAATTTACATTTCAAAAGTGATAACACTAATTGATTATGGAGTTTTAAATCTATTAGTGTCATCCCACTACTTTACG
Organism: Zanthoxylum bungeanum; assembly: GCA_019454045.1. Taxonomy (NCBI): domain Eukaryota; kingdom Viridiplantae; phylum Streptophyta; class Magnoliopsida; order Sapindales; family Rutaceae; genus Zanthoxylum; species Zanthoxylum bungeanum. The sequence goes on along the minus strand of SKCR01054880.1, from coordinate 9,268 downwards.
TAATTCTGTAATCTCCCTTAACAGAAAAATAGAAATTTGACTATCAAAATTTCATAGCGGGAAGTGGATCCCATGACATTTACTCCAGCCTCACACTAATGACGATATTGGCCTTTGTAAACTCATTAGGTAGACCTCCAAGGTCAATCACTTCATGTGACTCATAGTTTGGTCCTGAACCGTTTCTTATCCTCACACTAATGACGATATTGGATTAAAACGTGTTCTAGGTATATACTTGTCAATGTGCACTAATGAGCTTCGTATGTACACCCTCACACTAATGACGATATTGGGCGACTACGTTAACTCATCACGCTACATCTAATGTTTTACCGAAGCGACCTAAGTTCCGAGCACTTATACCCTCACACTAATGACGATATTGGATATAAGTAGTAAGAAACTATTCATCTCCATATTGACAAGACGGACCATCCAATAATGCTCCAACATTATTAATACTATTACTTAAAAGTAATCACCTAATCATTGGAGATTTATGACAATCAAGTCATTAACTTAATTAGGTCAAAGTTTTAATTTAAAACATGCAATACATATCCAATATGTCTTATTCATAATTAAATTAAAATTATTATGGCATAGATTCAAAAATATGTGTTGTGTGGTTAAGCCTTTGCTCTGATACCATTCTGTTGGGGCAGTTGTGGAACCCCTAGGGTCGGATCGGTACCCTGGGCAGCGGAAAGGGGTCTAACCCATGGATATCAAGTATGGGTGTAATTTTAAATTATTTAATGAAATACTATATTCCATATGAGTGTATAGGAAAAAACCGGGACTGAATCGGAGTCCGGAAGCTCCAGAACGAGCAAAAATAAAAATCCTGCGCGCACACACTTTGCGCGCACTGTAGCGCATGACAGCCATTTTTTTTTTGTTTTTTTTGTTTTTCAATTCCTTTCAAAAGCACAGCTCTCTGGAAAATATTCAGAGAGCTAATGCTATTAGTGTCTATTACCCTAATAGCTTCCGGTCTTCCATAAACACTTAAAAAATACCCAAAATTAATTTTTAATTTCAAAACCAACATTAACACATGTTATAGAATAAAAATCAAGTTTTTCAAAATATCAAATATTTTTACAAAAATATAAATTTATTCTAAATACGCACTTGCGTAAATTTTGAATCTACTACACAAACCAAATTAGAATCCCAATAGGAAATGTCTCGTGAACAATTCTAGGTCACCCAAAGGTGGTCAAGTGATTCTAGAATGGTAGCCATAGCTTTAAGCTTTAATATAGAGTTCCAAACTCTAATAATTGTTCATTGTCCAACATGAATATTTTGACCTAATTACAAGCATATTGTGTTTATACTTCCAAAGCATCCTAACACAATTTATTAGCCTTATTTCAACATTAAGCTATGTGATCATGCATCTAATACATAAATAAACATAGCTTAGGAGAAGATCAAACTTTACCTAATACGCTTGATGCAAGATCCAATCTACTTCTCCTTTGCTGAAATCATTGGAGAACCTCCAAGGTGTGCAAGATCGACTTCAAGATCCAATCTCGATTTCCAACGCAAGCAAGCTTCACTTCAAGATCTAATCTTGAAGTGAAGCAAAACTAAACACTTCTCTAACTTAGACTAATCTCTCAAGAATTTGCTTATGCTTGTATTTGTACTTGTAATTAAAACCTTACTAAAGCTTACTAAAGCTTTCTATTTGTAATCAACTTTTAAGTGGGCTTAATCCAATTTGTCCAAATATGTATAATTAGGTGTGACTAATCTCCATTGTCTCCCACTTTAATTTAATCTAATTAAATAAAGCCAAATATTAGGAAATGGATTAGTTAAATGTTTGCCACTTTGATTTAATCCAATTAAATCAAGCCAAAACCACATATTATTACATACTTATAATTACCATAATATCCTCAAATGGTAGAGATAATTATGATTTTACAATTAAGTCGTTGTGTAATTATTGAATTAATCAAAATTATTCAAATTAGGTCAAAGTAAATAATCAATGTTATCCAATAACACTTGATTATCTTAGTTGATAATTATAATATCGAATATTATCTTTTATCGAAATTAATCGGCTACCCAAGTGCTCAACGAGTACACTTCATATTGGGACTCTCTAAGTTCAAACACGTTCGTCATATAAGCTTAGCTAATATGTACGCAATTCGGCCACCTTCGAATTCGTGAAGAACACGAACGACCTTTCTAAACTATACAAGTCGAGGTCATCACATATGTTTAACAATCCCTCTATCGTAGGCTATCCGAGTTGTGCTTAGGCAACATAGAATTATTATCAAGTTTCCGAGATGCACATCTCATGTCGAGATGTCCACGATTCTTCATAGCTGATGCGATCCACTCTAGGTGATCGACTTTGGCCAAAGTTTTAAGAATCATGACTTTACTAACATGGATACATAAACCCATTATAGTACACATACGGGCCGACAGATCCTATATTGCTTCGCACTTGATTACTGAGTGCATCGGTCCACACACAACGAACATCTAGAGGCCAGACCATGAAAGGTTTCTGACATACATGGCATCAAAGTGTGGAGGATCTCACACAAAATTAATGTTATCCTATAGTCAAAGGATTAAATATGCTACTCGACTCGATGAGATTCCTATTGACGGTGGTGTGTACTTCCAACTATTAGGAATCGTTTGTGAGTAATTCAGTATTCGCTTCAACGAATACCCACATGTCTATACGAGTTTCCAAAACTCATGGTACATCCGGTTAAACCATTGGAACTCCAATTCCAATATACGACATGTGCTAGTCTTCTAGGTTATAGGAATTCGATCGTATTCCAAAACTAACGACTATGAATATTTACTTTAAGAATAGTTTACACCTAGTGTCAAAACTATTCTAAGGTCGATGTCATTCTTAGCATATCTATACATGAATCTAATACACATAATGACAATACCATTAATAAGGTATGAAATGAAAAATGTAGTTATTTTATTAATAAATAATAAAATATACAATTCGGATTGGCACTCCATGCACCAACTCCATCAATCTTTGGGAGGTAATCGGTTAGCGGGACCCGTGTGCCTGGTAAAGCTTGCTACGTGAGCTCGAAAAGAGTTTTTTAGTTGTTAGACCAACGAAATAGTCTGAGCGTTTTGAGCCTCGTGAGATCAATTTCACGCTTCGAGCGTAGGGTTGAGGTAGGGATTCGATACTCATTTTAATTTTGGTTTTAAATTATATATATATATATATATATATATCATTATATTATGCCTATAAAAATGGTATGAAATGCATTTTAACATTAGCCATGTTTTACAAAAATGTGAAATGGCGCGTTGGGCGGCATGACACGACCATAATGAGTTTATTATTTTGTTTTGATAAATATATGCAGGGTAGTGTAAATATTAATTAGATCGGACTTAGATTAGTAAAAATATTAAAATTGGATATACAGTTGTGGCACACATCTTGGTTATTATATTATCCTATTGCGGCATTGCTTATGTGGAGTTCTATTTTGGCCCACCTTATAAACCCTGGTTGACCCGTTGCGGCAACTGTTACGCGGCCCCGAGTGTCGATATTTGGATGGTGATGACGTGTCACTGGGTGAGAGTCTCAAACTTGCGCATGATTTGTTTATTATTGCCCCGTTATGGCATTTGATCATGAGGAGCATTTTGTGGCATATGATCATGTTTGTTATGTGGTCCCGTTGTGGCACATTGATTATTCACGCCTCCTGTTTGAAGTGACCGATTATGTGGCTCACGTATAAGGTGAGTGCATTAATCCCTACTGAGCACGTGGTTTCGCTCACCTCTCAATTTAACATTTCAGAGTAAACCTTGGAGCTTCAGAGCTTGAGGGCGCGTTCTGGTTTTATTCTTCGAGAGTGCTCGAATCGTGTTGAGTAGTTTTCTTCATTTCGACGATGCTAGTGCAATCTTGGAGGTAATTGACTTGCATTTGATATTACCAGACTGTGTAGTTGTTTTGGTGATGCATTGCATAGTCAGACCATTATTTGAATTTTAATTATTTTTTATGACATGTATTAACATTTAAATTGTGGGAATATTTTGGATATTTTCCATATGATTTTATATCCCTTTTATTTTAGAGTCCCGGGGCATGTTTTGAAATTTTACATTTTTGTCCCTTTTGACCAAGTCATGTTTTGACTTTTTTGACCGTTTTCTGCTGACTTTTTGACCATTTGACCGGTCTTGTTATAATTTTATTTTGTTTATTTATCACGTTGTCATTAACCCCGGTTTTGGGTCTTGACAGATTAATACTCTTTATTTTATTCGGAGTCTTTAGGTTTACGATTATGATTTATATTATTTGATTTAGAATTATTGATTACATCAAATAAGAGTTATCTCAAAATTAATTTTTACATAACTTTTCTATTTAAGTGGTAAGATAATGAATAAAGGAATGAAGAAAATTAATCAAAGTTTGTGTTTCCTCATATCCTAAGAGAGCCCATACATTTGACTGAGACCACTTAGTTGATATACATATTCAATTTTTTTGACCGGAATCACTTCGTTGGTGTCAAATATTTTAATTCAAATTCTCTAATCGGGATTACTTTGATGGTAGCAGAAAATTACTTTTATTGTTTATTTGCATAAACATATCTAGTACCTTTAAATTGTTATCAGAGCCACGGCAGCAATCACAAAATGTATTGAGACACTTTACAAAATTGAAGCTGGAATGTCTCGAATTGAAGAATCGTTGAAAAAGTTGTTGAGTACTGTTCGTATAACTCATGGAGCCACAGTGAGGCAACGAAATTTGGAGCCTTTAAAAAGAGGATAAATCCAAAATGGAAACACTGCAAGGAGCCTCTGACGGTGCATATTTTTAATCCAATGACAGTATTGTGGAAAAGTTTTCCTTAACATTCTCGTCATGTACAAGCTAATCTTTTTGCCTGATGCTTATCATATACTAAGATAGTATACGTTTATTCGTGCTGAGTTTGATATTAATATCATATTAAAATTCATGAGTTTAACTCAACCTAAAACTCAATATATTTGACATCTAATTACTTGCAAAATTGAAGACCATGTAGCTCTCATTGAACTTAATAGGTGCATTAACCAAAACAAATAAATTGAATCCAAATCAAGAATATGTACATGTGGCTGAATCAAGAGGTGATGAAGAAATCACTTGTGTTTATGGAGTGAGAAATTGATTACAATATGGAGATGAATTGTGCTAAATTTTTCATAATTTTCGGTTACACATGTGTTTTAATATAATACACGGTTAAGATTTAGCTATATTGGAATTATTATCCAATAATTAATAATCATAATTTTTTTTTAAAAAAAAAATCAATATAAAATTCAGCTCAACATCACTGAATCCAAATGAGAAGAGGGGAACCGGGTAGTTAACAACGGTTACCTTCATGCCTGGTCGGTTGGTGATGTGCAAAATTCGAGACTCCATACACTGCGAGTCATGCGCACCTGAGGCTTGGTACTTGTTTAATTGGGCTGAGCCCATTTGCAAAAACACTCGAGTGCTTGTGTTGTACAATGCCCCAAGGCTTTTCTGGACGGCACAAGCATGTACATGGTTCGACTACGGTTTTCAACTGTAATCGAATAATATGATTTATTGTTCAGTTAAAATCGAGCCGTAACCGAACCGTGGACCTACGATTCGGTCTATGGTTCATTTGCGATTTCGGCAAAAGTCAAATCGCAATTATAACCTTAAACCGAACCGTACGATTTGGTTTGGTTAAGGTTGGAACCATAATTTATTTATTTTTTTATAAAATAAAATAATTTAATGTGTTATAGAATAATAAAAAATTAAAGATTTACTAAACCATGCATTGTTAGGAGGGCAATTTAGAAATTTTTATTATTTTATATTATTATAATTTTAAAAATAATAAAAACTATAAATATCCAACAGTTAACCGTTCAACCATACCAACCGTCCAAACCGACGGTTTGTTTTTAAGCCAACCGTTACCTAATCGGACGAGTCCAATTCGGCTACGATTTACTGTTGAGGCATGCGGCGGCGGCACCACCAGCCAGCCAATGATGATGTTGTTGACTTTGCAATCCAAAAGCCAAGAAGAATGGCACTCGGGGCGCTCCGGTATAGTAGAGCATGGGTCGTTGGATTTCCATCCAACGGTTCACGTGTTAAATTAGTAAAAATAAAAAATGAAAGATATAAATTTTTTTCTTTTCAAATCTATATCGTTAGATCGAATTTTAACAGTCCATATTGATATTGGAGCTCTAGTGTCCAATGGCACTAGCTAGTAGCTTCATGCATGGGGAAAACCTCTTATATATCAGAGGGGTCAGTTGATCCCCTCAAATTTTTTTCAACTATTAATAATAAATAAATAATAAAAATACCTCATGAATTTATAAATTAAATCCTTAAAAATTATAAAATCCCGAAAATCTCTACAACACTGCCAACAAGTTATTGGCCCAAAAGAACAGATATCATAAATGTCAGATTTCATTTTTTACAAGAAAAGAAAAAGCTCTCAATTAACTTGCATATGATTTTTTTCATTATTATAATAATAAATAGTTTGTTTTGGCAACAAATTTTCTTTCAAGCAAGAGTGTAGCAATACAAGCACATCCTTTTGAACACCAATGATGCACCAAATCCCTTCTAAAGGAAATGTATCAAGCAGCTTTTTATATAGATGCTACATATGTAAGCAACAAAGCTGGCTATCGATTTGTCAAATTCAGCTACAAAGATGAAAAAAGGTGTAGTTTCAAAATTTTTATCAGCATAATTATCTGGCGCGATAGACATGTATGGTCCTGAAATATCCTATATAAATTTTGGAAGCCGAGACAAGTTCTTAGTATAATGAAATCCTATCGATAAAGGATAAAAAATTATCATATTATATATTTGAAATTTTTTTAGATTCGGATCCTAATTTCTGATTAAATTTTAGGACCCGGCCACCCGCATGTATTGACTGCACCGAAACCACCACTGTCCATAGAGATGTCAAGTGAAGATACATATAAATGTGTCCTACGATTAGATGAAATGCTTGGGCACATGAATATGGTATTGATCCCATTTTTCCACATGGACGTTCCAAGTCGCCAATTTGAGGGGAAAAAACTATGGTAAAGGTTCTATCAGGATATATAAGATTCGCAGCTTATTAATTAACTATTACAGCATAACATAAATCTGACAGCATATTCACTGGGCCTCTTTTCGAGATCTTTGGTATGCAAAATCGATAACATCAGCAAAGCTGGCAGATTTTATGCCATTCTGAAATACAAGTAATAAAATGTATAATATAACAATTAACAGGCTGTTAATTAGAAGAAGTTTCTGAGATGATACTTGGAATCTTTGAGCTTTAGGGTTTGTTTGTAACTGTTGCCTTGTGTACCTTAAATTTGAAAGCACAACAACATCGCTTAATTCATCCACAATCCACTTTCCATAGTGATTTCATTTGTGTAAATTCTCCTTTAGTCCATGATCATACGAAAACAATGATGCCTATCCCTATGAACTAAAGCGAAGTTTTCCCAATTCATTTTACAGCCACTGCAACTTTGGATGCCACTCAAGTCATTGATAGGATGGTCAAGACTTTTTTATTTTAATACAAGAAAAACCTCTCATCATATCCCAGATATTTAGATAATTCCATAGCTATTATTTGTTATTCGTAATAGACTATAATATGTGTATGTGCATGGGCCTCGCGACACATATCAAATAAGTAAGATTGACACTTCATGACGAAACTGTTAGAATATTTTATTCTAATGTTATTGTGGGTTTTTATTAATTGTAAGATAAATTTTAAAAAATAAAATCTATTTCTCTGATCTAATAAAATGGGCTGGACTCTATATTAATTGATGTGTGGAAATTAGAACGAGCTTTGGAGATATTATGGGCTTTTGATGGATAAACTCATTACATTCCGTAAACAAGTGAGTTAAGGTCTCACTTTCACTCCCCTAAACTGACTTACTCTATAAACTTTCATTATTTTAAGGTTAAGCTTTATGTCTCCCTCATTATTGATTAAGTAATAATGCTAATTCACGTGAATTGTTCATTCACAAGTGAACAGCACGTATGATGATGATATATATAAAAGCATAAAGAATGTTTTGTAAGAGATCATGCTTTACGAGAAAAATTTAAGAAGTGTAAAGAAAAAGGATAAGGAAACTTATAGAGAGAATAAACTTCTCATCATCAAGAAGATATGAGAAGAATGTGATTTTCTCAGTGTAAATAATCAACAGATCTGTCAAACTTTTATGATGTAATTATGAATTTTAAATCAGGTACGCTATCTGAATCATCCGAATAATTCTTTAATTTGTATTCTAACTTCTTGTGATAAAGATTTTGTATAAACAAAATCATAACATGTGGTATCAGAGCAGGAATACAATCTTAAAATCAATGGATTTTTCATAAAATTAAGAAAATATCTAATGAATTTTACGGATGATTTTTGGTTGAATCCATAATTATCTTGATCAATTGATTTCTTGATGGTTGTTATTAATGGATCCAATTTTAAGCACATAAAATTTATTGGATTAATTATTAAATCAGATTTGTGAATTTTGGGATTTATAAAAATAATTTGGTGAAAAGAAGACTGGATCTGAATTTCAGAGGAAGGCGGACAGAGCGCGTGCAGTTGAGTGTAAAATTACGCTTAAGGAGCTGCTGCTGACAATTTCTTAGAAGCTGTCAGGCGCGTGCGCGACACGCGTGCAACCCCTGGCGCGCTGTGAGTGCGCACACACCACTTTTGGCACTTTTCAGATCAGTACATGGATTATTTCTTTCTGGCCCATAGTTAATAGCATTCAGGCCCCTCGTTATTATAATTTGAACCTTGGACATCATTTTTACTTCAGTTTTATCCCAGAATTTAAATTTAAAGTCATAATTAATTGCTTATGGCAATTTAAGAGTTAAATTATTATCCCATCAAGTTTTATTTATACATGGCTATAAAAATTGTCATTTGTTAGAGAGAATTAATTGTCTCTCATAAAGAAAATTTCAATACAATTAATTTATTTGTGACATAGAGATAAATATATAGACTTAATTTATCTCATAAATTATGTCACAATATTCAGTAATGTAATTTTATAGACAATTAAGCTCATTGTCTATAAAGACTAAAATTACATTATTAAAGTTATT
>SKCR01054879.1:0-29395 GCA_019454045.1 Zanthoxylum bungeanum | reverse complement strand
TTTCAAATCAACAAAAGCTAGCACTTTGGAAGTGAACAAAGGTGATAGGGAAACTCCTCAATAGCTTGGAATCATCCTAAAGCTTGGATTCATCAGAAAGCTTGGATCTTGGAGATCTTGGATCTCAAATTTTTAAAAGCTTCAAAACTCATTGTAAGTATATTCCGCACCTTATAATGATCAACTCTTTTATTATGCATGCTTATTAGATCCTTATAATGTTCTTGGAACACAAACAAAAGGATGGCCGGCTTCTACAACAAAAAATTTCGGACCTGCACTTTTCTTCATGGTGACTTGGTACTGAGGAAAGTCACCCTGAACACCCAAAGGCCGGAGGAAGGCTCGTTAGGTGCCAAGTGAGAATGACCTACAAAATAGTAGAAGTGGTAAAGCCATGAGTCTACATCTTAGAACAGCTGGACGACACACGATTAAAGAAACCTTGGAATGCCGAGATGTTAAAGAAGTACTTTCAGTAGGCTGTACCTTTTTTTTGGCAACAACCCGACAAGGAGCTCCATGTAAAGCCTCTCTTAAAATGACCCGCATAAAGTTGTAAGAAGGGCAGTAGGTCCCCGAACATAAATAAAACTCTCAATTTCCAATAAAGAAAATCTTCACCCGACTCTTTCAAATAGATTCGAAAGCCGAATTAAAAAATACCGGGGACATACTCGATGCAGAGGGACAATCCGAAGTCAAAACACCCAAACAGCGGCCTACCAATCATAGATGCTATCATCAACACCCCGAGCAGAAGTTCTCGACCTGACTCATTTAAATGTTTGAGGATCATGACTACATCAAGGGATGAATACATAAGGAAGCACGCAGACCCTTCGTAATGGCATCAAACTCCCAAAGCTGGAGCATAACCATACTATGACGTACGCTTAAAAGGAACAACTCGAGATAAAAATCGCAGGGAATGAGTGCCAACACAAAATGGCTGGCCAGACCAGATTGGTAAAAACGATTACAGGAATGTGCTCCCATATATTTTGCCTAACCAAACGGATCCAAAAGAGAAGCATAGCACGGGGAGGGATGATACCCCCATGATGTTTGCTTGCTCCAGTGTTACCGAGGATAAGGAGGAATATACCATTAATGTCTCGGACACTCTTTGATTCATATTTCTTTGATTATTCGGATCCAAGAGAAGTATAGCATGGGGAGAGATGATACCTCTGTGGCGTTTGCTTGCTCCAGTGTTACCAGGCATAAGGAGGAATATACCCTTAATGTCTCGGACACTCTTTAATCCATATTTCTTTGATTACTAAGATCCAAGAGAAGTGTAGCACGGGGAGGGATTGTGCCCTGTAGCGCATGCTTGCTCCAGCGTTGTAAGGAGAAGCCCTCAAATAGTACACATGCTTCATGGAGACTTGAAGTACAGAGGATGTGCCCTCACCATTCAAAACACTATTTGATCCAAATCCTGGTTCGTCAGGACTCTGAATTGAAAGGTTCATAATTATGTTTTGGAGGCCTCAAATAGGATGCTGTTCTGAGACATCTGTGCTGTTGTTTACACTTTGACGTTTTGCTTTGGGATAAGTGCTAAGTCACCCCCACCTTTTGATTTTATTTTCAAGAGTTTTGTTTTCATTTTTTGCTGGTCTGGCAAGGGGACGCCCATGCCAGATTCGGTAGGGCTTCAAGGGTTGATTCACTTCGTTTCTGAATAAGTCCCAAGTAATAATCGGCTCGGGGCCGGATTCGTTCGGTCGAGGCCACTTATTATTCAGTTCGGGGCTGGATTAGTTCCGCCGAGGCCACTTGATCAACCGACTCAGGGCTGGACTCGTTTCGCTGAGGGCATCTGGTTGATCGGCTCGGGGCTGGATTCAGTCCGCCGAGACCCTAACTATTTCTCCCAGCTCGGGGTCGGGCCACGTCCTACCAAGACTACCCGTTTGGACTAGGGATTTAACATTCCCATATGGCCAAGTGTTTCTCTTATCTCGGGGTCAAGTTACATCCTACCGAGTCTGTCTGACTGGACTGGGGATGTAATATTCCCCCAGAGCCAAGTGTTTCTACTAGCTCGGAGTCAGGTTGCGTTTCACCACGTTACCTAATTTTCTGGCTCGGGTTGTCCCCTCATGGCCGGGCCTCGAATAATCGTTCACAGAAAATTATTCGGAGCAGATTACAAAAGACAAAAAAGTAGAATAGAAACACACAAAAATACATGTAAATATGATTATGAAAAAATTATTACAGGAAAAGTAGAATATGTTTTAAGTCTACCCAGGCCCTGTTCGGATTACCCCCTATCAATCAGCCCGCGTAGGGGCAGTTGGCTCTTCCTCCGAAGGCTCGGATGGCAGATGGCTTGGCTCGGCCTCAGAAGGAAGGACGGTGGCTTCCATATCAATGACCTGAGAGGCCTCGACAATTATGGATTCGGGAACTAGAGCAGAAGCCTCAGGTCGAACCTCTTCAGGAGCAGAAACCTCAAGTCAGCCCTCCTCAGGAGCAAGGAGTACCGGGGCGATCGAGATCGGGTCGGGATCCATTACTTCCTAGGGAGAATGGGGTATCCATTTCCGAAACTCTTCTTGTGACATCTCCCCTTTACAAAAGTGAATGGCCGCATAGATAGGCCCCATATCCAAGTTGGGCAGTACCAATGGGATAATATTTGCACAATCCCCGACCCCCTCAAGACAGATTGCATCCCTCTCGGCCTCTAACTCAGCTTCCTTACTCCTAAGCTCGTCACGGACCTGTGTCAATTCTTCATCTTTGGCCCGAAGTTTAGATTCGACACTTCACACCTCCACCTTCAGAATCCTGATCTCGCCTTGGGTAGTTTCCAAATCCCCATTGGCAGCCTCAGCATTTTTTCTCTCCAGAAAAGCGGCGGCCCTAAGAGCCTTATTCATTTTAAGGGTCTCAACCGCGACCAGCTCGTGATTTTTTACCACATCTTCCATATTTGCCAGCTTGGCTTCCACTTCAGATAGACGATTCTGAAGCCTCTGGGCCTAGCCGCCCTCAGACAGAAGGCTCAAGAGGATATCCTTATTCTTGGCCGTAAGATAGTTTGCCTGCCGATGAGAAATAAGAAAATCAGAATACAGATTAAGTCATGGATTCACAATGGGCATAGGGGAGGTGAAACTACCTCGGCCATACGGGAGCACAACTCTGTAACCACTCCCTCGGGAGAGAGATCTTTATAGCCCGAAATCTTCTCCGGAGGGACCACCTCGGCCAGTTCGTTAATTGCCGACACCAGATGAGAAGTGGCCTCCCTGATGTCCTTGCCAAGGTCTTCGATGCCGAGGATCACAGCGCCCTTCCGTTTTTTGGAGGTACCCTCCGGCGTTCTTTTTTCCTGCCGAGTTGTCTGCTTCATACTTAGGACCCTCTCTTCCTCCATCTCGCATCTTAACTTGGTTTCTTCGGCACCGAACAGACATTTCCTTTTCCTGGAAGGCTTTAAGAGACTGTCAGGCCGGGTAGTGACCGTCAGAGGTGCCAGGGAAGGTGAAGATAAGCTTTGGGTAGTCAGTAGGGTCAACTCTTCAGTAACCTTCTTGGCCTCGAAAGTTTCAGGCCGTTTCCGAGAAGACCCAGCCCCACCGTGGCTAGTTTTCTTTATTGCACCACCCAGTTGATCGAGGTATTTCGGCCTCTTCGATATTCCTACGAAAGATAAAGGTAAAAAAGATGGTCAGTACGGAATCTGAACAAATTCAAAGACGTCGTCACACCAAGCAAACAAATGGATAGGTAAGAGGGTTAATAAGGCCTACCAATCCTCCCCGGGACCTTCGGAGGAGCGACCAGAATGAGGCCGGACTCAACAAAAGCCGCATCATTAACTAACTCCCTCCAATGATCGGCATATCACCGATCCCAGCGTACCCGTGCCCGGACCTGATGAGAGACCTTGGGAGCGTCCCTCCAACAATCTGAAAAGGGGCAAAGGAGTTAGAATCCTATTATAAAAAAAGAGAGGAGAGCAGGAAGACTAAGGGTTAAATTCCTAACATCCCGCCCTGAAGATATTCGGGGCTGAGATCTCCTCTTCATAAGATCTCACGACCCGCAACCAATCACCTGTTGCCCAGAAATATGAATCCTTGAAGTTTTTGTTGGAGTCGGGAAGTTTACCGACAACGTTTGAAGAGTCAGCGTAAGCAGAAAGATAGTACCAACCATGGTGCGACCTTGGGTTGGCCTTCAATCGATACAACCTTTTCACCTCTCCAAGATAAGGCTCGCCAAATCCTGCCCGATGCCAAATCACATGCAGCCCGGCCAGGATCCTCCAACTGTTCAAACTTAATTGACAAGGGGCAATCTCCATCTCGGCCAGCATCCAGGTAAAATAATGCTGAAATGGTAGCCGGAGTCCACACTTAAAGAAAGCTGGGAGCAAAGCCACCGAACCCTCAGACCGAGCGTCCCGATTACACCGAGGACATTGTACTAGCACGACAATAAATTCTCTTCGCATGAATCAGTCATCACTCCATCATGAAGACTACTATTTTTATATATAGTTCCCGGCACCAACTTGTATACTCGTTGGAACCGAGAACTAGAGGACATATGTTGGAGGTATTTTCAAGTCCTATGATATTTGAACAGTATGACAGGGGTAAAAAGGTAATTCCCTTATTAGTTGAGATCATTGAACACCGAACCGACCACTAAGAGCCGAAATAGTGGGAGACCGAGCACTCCATGGTAGATGGCCGAGCACTTGAGACCAGATGACCGGGCAATTATCAGATTGGGAGAAGCATTCTCAGTTCAAAGGACCATTGTGATCGACCTCATGAAGACCGAGCATATAACGAGGCAGGCTCCAGAAGATAAGACACCCTATTTTTACGGATAAGATAATAAGTTATCATACTTTCATAGGATAAGATGAGGAGTTATCCTATCTTCGTGAGAAGAACTGGCGAAGTCAGTGTCCTAATGGGATGAAGGAAGAAAAGTAGTTTCTGACTAGGAATCCTTATAGGAAAAGAAAATCATTTCGACTAGAGATCCTTGTAAAAGAAGGAATCTGATTTCTTCACTATTATAAATAGAAGGGAAGAGTAGGCGTAAGGGGGATCAGAATCATTACCATCAAACTTGTAAACACAAGAGATATCATAGAAGTATATCTCAGAAATAAAAGTACTATTCAATTTTTATCCGTGGACGTAGGTTGGATCAAATCCGCCGAACCATGTTAAATCTCCTTGTCGATTGGTATATTTATCTGCCTTTTTACTAAATTTGCTTTTGGTTCCCCCATAACTAAACAAATTCACTATTGAGAGAGGATTATCTCGGGAGTAATATGTTGGACAATTATGACCCATAGCGTCACTATTTGTACAAATCATGGTGTTGTTGTACAAATTAACTATGTGACAAAGGAGATTGCACTCTTATCATTTGTGATTAGATCACCTAGATGTATAAATGATGAGAGGTCCCTATGATTTGTTCCTGGACAGAGAATGATATGAGACAGTATCAGTCCACGAAGGATAAATCATTAAATATCCCTAGTCAGAGTATTATCGAGATTAGACATCGATAAATACGTGAAAGACTAGTATTCCACTTGTGCTCGTTGTGAGGGCACAACAACATAGTTCTAATATATTTGGGTATAGGATACTCATGCAAATGTAATAGGAGGTTGTGTTTCACCGATGGTACCGGAAACAGCTTCGCTCTGGATAGACCCCTTCGAAATTCCATTGATAGTGTGACTATGTGTCTATGGAAGTCCGAAATCAGGGTAGGTGTATTTAGTCTTAACCTGAGACTTGCACCGCTAATACATGCGACAATCAATATACTTTGGTTGCGGTCGTCCAGGGCTTTAACAGGTTCTGTGTACGCCAATACTGGGTATATTGAGAATCGTAGTGTGTTGGGTGTGATGGCAAGACGGAAGTATCACTCCAGTCTTAGTGGAGATGATGGCCACGTAGGATACGGTATTAGTACTCTTATATGTTGCAGTTATCGGGATAAAATGACAAGGTCAGGTTTATCTGATTATAGAGACTAGTTAACAGACATCCGACATGTGATTCGTACGGGGCAGATACAATTCCAGCCCCAGGCCAAGCACGTGATCATCCGATACTGGACAAAAATACGCAATACTTCGTATACTACGCCTGATACAGATCCTTTATTCCTGTAAAGATATTTCCGGAGAATTGGGTAGGCATGGCGCTTTGCTAGAGGCCAACATTGTCTTGTAATTCGGTAAAATATAGTACGAGGTACTTACGTGTTCGGATAGTCCGACGATCGAATTTACTGCCAACATATCTGGGGATCTCATGGGTATGACTCGCACTTTAATTAATCTGGGATTAATTAGAAGAGAGTGAAAATTAATCTGGGATTAATTTCGGAGATATTTTATCTAGGATAAAATATCATTTAAAGAGAGATAACGATTAATTTGGAATTAATCGGTAAATTAATATATTTGATATATTAAATGAAATTGGATTTCGACGCGGAATTAAAATTAGATTTTAATTCGGGCGAATGAATTAATTCTAAATTAATTCGTTAGTGGCGTGAATAGTGATTATGCTTGGTATGATTATTTAATTAAATTAGATTTAATTACGACGCAACGACAAATTCTTTAATTTGGAATTAACGAACCCGAGCCTGAGATTATTTGCGAGCGTATTCGTATTTCGAATTCGAGTGCGGCACGTAAGTCAAATCAAGCGTCAAATCGCTAGTCACATCAAGCGTCAAATCACTTGTCACTTTGAGTGATGTGACTTGACAACATGTCACTTTATTAAAGTGATGTGAGGTTATGTGACTTGATGGGAGTGGATGGTTGAGTGTTTAATACTCAATTGCGATGTTTGAAAGGCATATATGAATATTTTAATCTTTGGTATTTGTTTTCAAATTTTGGTATTTGTTTTTAGAAAACAATTACCAAATTAATTCAACACTTTTTCTCCCTCTCTCTCCCATCTCTCTTCTCCTCTTTTCTCCCTTCTCCAACGCCCAATGGGCTTCATCTTCTTCCATTTTCTGTCAAAATGGCGTGAGCAGTGGGAGAAGTTTGGGGATGATTTTGTTGTAAAATATTAGTGCTAGCACACTTAAAAGACATACGAAGGTGATAGGGAAACCCACCCACGAGCCGGGAACCGTTTGACGAAGCTTGGAGCTCTATTTCTTGGATCAAAATCTGAAATTTTGGGCAGAAAATCTGCACTGCAGTGGCGCCAATTTGAAGGGAGAAAATCATTTTGTTGCCTCTTCAATCGTCTCTACCGATCGATGTGAGTATTCCGCTATCTCCGTTGATGTATTCACACATGTTTTTCATGCTTATAATGATCTTTGGACCTAATTAGAAACCAACAATGGCATCAAGAGCCTAGGTTTGAGCATGAAAATGTTAGGGCTTAAAATTGGGTAAACTTGATTTTGAGCATGTTTAATGAAATTGGATGATCTGATATGCTTAATACATGTTTAATTTAAGATTGATTGGATCCGTTTGTTGAAATTGTGATTGGATCAAATTACCCCAAAAAATTATGGCTTGGCCGAATTTGAAGGATGCCCTAAAGTCTTGGATTTTTGATTTTTGGGCATTGGATGTATTGGAAATCATTCGGGATGTTAATTTAATGTCGATTGTGGAATTAATTGGATTGAATTCGAATCGGACAAAATTATCTCCCTTGGCCGAGACTTTAAGCATGTAATGGGTTTGATTTTTGTTAAAATATGTTGGACATGTTTTAATGTTGATGAGTATGATTAATTAGGCTAATTGACGTCTTAGAAATGTTAATTGGGTAATTAATTATGTTGAACACTTTATGTAATTAAATTGGAAATTTGGAATTTGGTAATTTAATTATTTGGGCCTAATTTTGGAAATTGGACTTGTTATGTTGTAAATGGGCTTATTGGACTTTGTTGTACAAAGTTAGGTTTAGGCCAAATGGATTGGATCCAATTGGGCCCAAAACCACTTCCGTTAAGCCCAAATGCGACTTAATGAACCTTTAAAGTTCAATTGGGCCTAATGGCCCTAAATTGATTTAGGGGCTTATGGGGTAATTCCCAGATTGGATTTTGGTTATTCGGTTTGACCCGAGTTGACCAAAAGTCCACGCCTTAAGAAATCAATTAAAAGCCCATTGGACTTTAATTGAATTGACGTTGGACGTTAATCGTGTTAGTGTTCCTAGAACATTCATAGGATCTAATAAGCATGAAAAACAATTGATATGATCATTATAAGGTACGGAATAAACTTACAATGAGTGATAGAGCTTTAAAAAATTTGAGAGCAACATCTCGAAGATCCAACCTTTTGGATGATTCCAAGCTTTTGAGTAGTTTCCCTATCACCTTTGTTCACTTCCAAAGTTCTAGCTTTTTGTTGATTTGAAAACAAATCCAAGAGAGAAGAGAGGTATGAATTTCGGCCAAGCCTTAGAGCTTCTAGGGTTTGTGTTTTCAATTTTTGTTAAGTGTTACAAAGTGTAGAGATGCCTTTTTGTTATTTACCTTTAGGTGAAACCATTTCACCTTTTACCCTAAACAAGGTAGATATGGGTAAATGGTTTTCAGAAGTAAAACAAGGTAGTTGTGTGGTGGGAACACCTACCACACTTGGGCTCCAAATATTTGAATTCAAAATTCAAATATCTCTACGAACATTTGCCGCTGCTCGGTTCCGTTTAATCCGATTAAACGAACCTTCGTCGCTAAATAATTAAATCTAATTTAATTAAATAACGATGCCTCGCAAATATATTACGAATGTCGTTCACGAACTAATTCTAAATTAATTCGTTCGTTCTTATTAAAGTCCGACTTTAATCTCGTAATGAAATCCAATTCATTTTAATATATCCGATATATTAATTTTAGCCCATTTGAATAAATTAAATAGAAAAATCAAATTTAACTATTAAATTTATTTTACCGATTAATTCCAAATTAATCGCGTTCTTTCTCTACTGAACACATTTAATCCCAGAATAAATAAAGCCCATATTAATCCCATATTAATTATCTCTCTCTAAATTAATCCCAGATTAATTCTAATTTAAGTCAACTGTCATCGGTGAACTCTTGGGAAGCAACCTAAGAGATCTATGGATATATTGGCAGTAAATCTGGTTATCGGACTATCCAATAAAGTGAGTACCTCGTACCACGTGCTTACAGATTTACAAGACATGGTTGGCTTCTAGCAAAGCACCGTGCCAACCCAATTCTCCAGAAATATTCTTACTGAAATATATAATCTATGTCAGGCGTAGAATACCTAGTATCTCGTAATTCGATCATGTATCAAATGTCACGTGCTAGGCCTGGGGCCGGAATAGTGTCTGCCCCGTACGAAGCACATATCGGATATCAAACAACTAGTCTCTTTGAATCGGATAAAAATGACCTTTTCACTTTATCCCGATGGTTGCAACACAATATAGAACGAGTTATGAATCCATGCGTGATCATCATCTCCATATGTCTGGAGTGATACTTCCGTCTTGACATCACATCCAATACACTATAATTCTCGATAAACCCAATAGAGGCGTACACAGAACTTGTTAAAGCCCTGGACGACCAAAATCAAAGTTTACCGATTGTCGCAAGTATTAGCAATGTAAGACTCAGGTTAAGACCAAATACATCTACTCTGACACGGACTCCCATAGACACATATACATACTACCAATGGGATTCCGCGGGGTCTATCCAGAGCGAAGCTGTTTTCCGTACCATCGGTAAAACACAACCTCCTATTGCACTTGCATAAGTATCATATACTTAAACATATGAGAACTATGTTGTTATGCCCTCACAACTCGCACAAGTGCAATACTAGTCTATTCCACATTATCGATGTCCAGTCTCGATAATACTACGACTAGGGATATTTAATGATTAAACCTTTATGGATTGATACTGTCTCATATCATCTCAATCCGGAACTAATCATATGGACTTTTACCATTTATATATCAAAGTAAATAAATTACGAAATGATAAAAGGTAATTTCAATACTACATAGTCAATTTTTACAAAAACACAATGTCTTTTACAAACAGTGACGCTATGGGTCATAATTGTCTAACAATCTCCCACTTGGCCTATAGCCAGTCCTCAAGCATCTAACACCTGAACTATATATGTGCTTCTCAAACTTTTGCTGTGAAATAGCTTTCGTCAGCGGGTCTGCAATATTGTAATCTGATGCGACCTTCTCGATCTTCATCGCCACGATGTATGATCTCACGAATCAGATGGAAACGTCGAAGAACATGCTTGGATCGTTGATGAGACCGTGGTTACTTAGTCTGCGCTATAGCCCCATTTTTGTCACAAAATAATAGAACGGGCTCAGCTGCTAACGGAACTACTCCTAATCCAATTAGGAATTTACGGATCCAAATTGCCTTTTTTGCTGCTTCAGCTGTAGCAATATACTCCGCTTCTGTTGTTGAATCGGCAACAGTCTCTTGCTTGGAAGATTTCCAGCTTACTGCTCCGTTGTTCAAACAAAATATGTACCCGGGTTGCGACTTAGAGTCGTCTTTATTGTTTTGGAAACTTGCATCGGTATACCCAGTTAACTCAAGTTCTCCATCTCCATAAATTAAGAAAGCATCCTTAGTTCGTCTAAGATACTTAAGGATATTCTTAACCGCCATCCAGTGACCATCACCTGGATCGGCCTGATAGCGACTACACATGCTCAAAGCATACGAGACATCAGGTCGTGCACATATCTTGGCATACTTGATCGATCCGACTGCCGAGGCGAACGGTATCTGACTCATGCTGTTTCTCTCATATTGAGTTTTAGGACATATGTCCTTAGATAGAGAGATGCCATGTGACTCTGGTAACAGTCCCCTCTTGGACTGATCCATGTTGAATCTTTTCAACACTTTGTCAATGTACGTGCTCTGAGAGAGTCCAAGCAGCTTTCTAGATCTATCCATGTAGATCTTTATTCCTAGAATAAAGGCTGCTTCTCCCATATCTTTCATGGAGAATTTTAATGAAAGCCAAGCTTTCACCGATGTTAACATGGGAATGTCATTGCCAATAAGCAATACATCGTCAATATAAAGGACAATGAATGTCAGTGCGCTCCCACTAACCTTCTTATATACACAAGGATCATCCTCGTTTTGAATGAAATCATATTCTTTTATGATCTCATCAAAACGTTGGTTCCATGACCGCGATGCTTGCTTCAGTCCATAAATGGACCGATTTAACTTACAAACCTTGTTTGCAAGTCTAGGCACGATAAAACCGTCAGGCTGTTGCATATAAACATCCTCCAAAAGGTTTCCGTTAAGGAAAGCGATTTTAACGTCCATTTGCCATATCTCGTAATCGAAATATGCAACAATAGCAAGCATTATCCGAATGGATTTAATCATGGCAACGTTTGAGAAAGTTTCATCGTTATCGACACCATGTCGTTGACGATACCCATTCGCTACAAGCCTAGCTTTGTACGTTGGTACGTTGCCTTCCATGTCGGTCTTCTTCTTGAAGATCCATTTGCATCCAATAGGCTTTACACCTTCTGGTGCATCAACAAGTGTCCAAACTTGGTTGGTGTACATGGAATCCATTTCGGACTTCATGGCCTCTTGCCATAAAGCGGAATCGATATCTTGTATCGCGTCCTCATACGTAGCCGGTTCGTTATCCTCAATGAGATTAATATCTACATGAGGTGAGATCAGAAACCCATACCTCTCAGGTTGGTTCCTGACTCTCTCCGACCTACGCGGTCATTGTGTAATAGAAGATTGTGGCACAGTCTCATCCCGGATGGACTGTTCTTGTTCCGTTGAGGATTCTATGCCAGGAACACTATCACTCCATTTTCATCGATTCTATTTTCCTCCCACTTACCACTGTATTTAGGAATTCCTTCTCAAGGAAAACCGCATGTAGAGCAACAAATACTTTATTCTCTCGTGGGTGATAGAAGTATTATCCTTTGGTTTCACTAGGATATCCTAAGAATAGGCATTTATCTGATTTGGGCTCAAGTTTGGTAACTTCCAAATGTTTGACGTATGCCCAGCATCCCCAAATCTTTAGGAATGAGAAACCCGGTTTATTTCCTGTCCATATCTCATATGGTGTCTGTTGTACAGACTTTGACAGAACCTTATTCAAAATAAGAACTGCACTGTTTAATGCATATCCCCAGAAGGAAATAGGTAGCTCAGTGCGACTCATCATAGACCTTACCATGTCCAACAGAGTTCGGTTTCTCCGTTCGGATACACCATTTAATTGCGGTGTTCCAGGAGGAGTCCACTGTGAAAGAATATCATATTCTTTCAAGTAATCTATAAACTCATTGCTCAAGTATTCACCGCCACGGTCCGACCGTAATGTCTTTATACTCTTGCAGGTCTGTTTTTCAACTTCGTGTCGAAACACTTTGAATTTCTCAAAAGTTTCCGAATTGTGTCTTATAAGATACACATAACCATAACGCGATGCATCATCTGTAAAGGTTACCAAGTATTCGAATCCACCTCTAGCCTGGCTAGACATGGGCCCACAAATGTCACTATGAACGAGGGCTAACAGTTCGGTGGCGCGTATAACTTTACCGCTAAAAGGTGATTTAGGCATTTTGCCTAATAAGCAAGATTCGCAGACGTCATATGAATTTGGATCAAATCCATCCAAGTACCCACTCTTCGAAAGTGTGGATATGCGAGTCTTATTAATGTGTCCTAGACGACAGTGCCACATATAAGTTTCATCTTTGTTACTTAGTTTGAGCCTTTTGTTCGTTACATTATATGTTTGAGATTGATTTATATACAAAATATAAAGACCATTATTAGCATCAGTTGAACATATCTCAAAATCATCTTTATAAACAAAACACCCAGTGTTTCGGAATACAAAAGTGTACCCGCATTGGGTCAAACAAGATATAGAGATAATATTCCTAGTCAAACTAGGTACATAATAACAGTCTGAAAGTTTAAGTACATGCCCCGAAGGTAGTTCTAAAACAAAAGTGCCCACGGCCAAAACAGCAACAGGTGTCCCGTTTCCAACACGCAGATCAATCTCTCCTGCAGCCAGTCTCCTACTAATCTGCAGATCCTGCACATCAGTACATATGTGAGTACCACAACCAGAATCAAAAATCAAATTTTTAAAACTAGAAGTAGCCATGTTTATTTCAATAACAAACATACCTGAGGCCGGTGCCTTGTCCGCCTTTATCTCTTTCTAAAGCGCCTTGTACTCACGGCAGTCACGCTTCCAGTGACCCCGCTTGCCGCACTGTAGGCAAACATCCTGAGATTTGTCCTTTGGCTTCCCAGAAGCCTTTGACGTTTTGGCCTTACCCCTTTTAATATGCTTCTTCTTTTGCACACCTCCAGTTGCCTTGGGCCCAGCCCTAGGTCCATGAGATTTCGATACAAAGTGCGCCTCGTGCTTGTTGCCTTTATGAAGCTCCTTTTCAGCCTCCTTGAGAGTTGACAGTAACTCTCCAAGAGTATCACTGTTGTTCATCAAATTATAATTTATGATGAACTGTCTCCAGGAATCGGGGAGAGATTGCAGGATCATATCCACAATAATCTCTGCCTCAAAGACTATCCCCATGTTGGCCAGCTCATCGATGTCAGCAATCATCTGTGCCACGTGAGACTCAACAGACATGCCTTTTGTCAAGCATGA
Source organism: Zanthoxylum bungeanum (assembly GCA_019454045.1). NCBI lineage: Eukaryota > Viridiplantae > Streptophyta > Magnoliopsida > Sapindales > Rutaceae > Zanthoxylum > Zanthoxylum bungeanum. The sequence continues at coordinate 15,639 of SKCR01054879.1, read as the reverse complement.
GTGAAAGAGCTTCTTCACTAACTCGTACCTCTGCATCCCCTTCTTAGAGCGATGCAGATCTTACAACCTCGCTAACATATTATATGGATCCAAGTCCCTATTTTGTCTACGAAAGTGCTGAGTCATCGAAGCAAGCATAATGGACTGAGTTGTGTCATAATCATCGCTGTGAGTCTTTCAAAGATCCAACTCAAGTGTCTCATTTGGTCCGGGCTTTGGCCCAAGAGGTCTTTGTAAAGTATACAACAGCCTCTCTGAACCTAGGACAATCCTAAGGTTCATTTCCCAATCTGTAAAATTCGTGCCCTTGAAGACATTTTCTCCCATGATAATGTAGCGAACATTTCCTTTGTCTGTTATCTTGACTACGATAGTCCAACTATCTAGTCAATGATAATGGGTACAGTCTAACTGTTACATAGAAAAATAACAATATATTAGTCCAACTAATAAAGTAATTTTGACTAAATTATTTGAAAGCGCGTAAAGCTAAGTATCTGAATGAAATTACAAATTCAATACTAGCCTCCCACTATTTTTCGGCGAGCCTCTAACCCTCAGTCGAGTATTCGGGAAACATAGTTTCCTAGTGGGCTAGGATCCCGTTAAATAACATACAACCTTGACTTTGGCCAACAAGCTGTATGAAACTTAACTAGGTAGATCTCGAAGATCAATTGGATCTTATCCAATTCCTAGATCCAGTAGGTGGACATCCAAGTCCGAAACATATATACAGTATATATGCCAATATATCAAATATATTTTCCTAACCTTTTTCCTCTGAATCAACTAAGCCTTGGCTTTGGCACAACAAGCTTAATGATTCCAGTTAAGCGGGACCCATTGACATGGAAAGCTTCGTAATCAATGTCGATGGACAAGAAGTGATCTTGACTTTGGCCAACAAATCACAACTTGGACAAGACACCGATATAGAACAAAACTTTCATGATTCAAACACATCCGCAATTGACAAAGGTCTTGACTTTGGCCAACAAACCAATGCCAACTTTGGATCTTGAGTAAGAATCACTCAACGGAAGGAAAAACGCTTACTATGTTTTTGAGGGTTTTTCGCGTATAACGACATCCAATTTATTATCTTTGATTAGGTCTCATCATACACCCTTAAGCATGCTTGTAAAACATCATAAGGCGCAAAAGTAAATTAATAACGATATGCAGATGGATATTTAAACAGATTGTTCCTAGAACAAATCGCTCCCTTTCCTCTCCCCAACTAGAACTATTCTAACTCCTACCCAATTACAAAATACAATAAAGAAACCTCATTTGCATTGAGGGGAATAGGTGAGAAGAGAATTACAAGGAGTAAAGAGATTAAAGGCTGGACACGCAGGCCCAATTTAATAAATTCTAAACTTATTACAATTTCCAAAATTGCCCTTGCCCTTCTAATATCCATCCGAAATACATTATTCATACATCACATTTATGTATACAATCAAAACATGTTATTCAACCAATCTAATCCAATTAATTAATCTTTGATTAATGACCATCCAATGTTCAAACAATGATTTGATTTGTGCGAGTCCAACTTGTTTAAGAATAAATACTTTTGAGTACGTATTCTTGAATTACATCGAACTACAACATAAATCCAATTTATTGTATTCAATACTAATTCTAATTTAATTCCAAATTAAATATTTACACTTATATAGTTGCCTTAAAGACTTGGATTCCAAATCCAATCTTGATGGGTCTCAAAGGCCCAATAACATCCAATGTCATTTTAATTAAAGTCCAATGGGCTTTTAATTGATTCTTAAGGCATGGGCTTTGGCCATAATGGATCAAACCCAAAATGCCAAGGCCCAATAGGAATCACCTTATTGCCATCAAATCCATTTAGGCCCATTAGGCCCAATCAAATGCTTTAAAGGGCCAAATGATGTATTTGGACTTCATGGAATTGGTTTTTGGCCCAATTGGATCCAATCCAAAAGTCCAAAACCAAACTTGGTCAAACCAAGCCCATTAGGCCCAAATACACACTTTTAGCCCAATTCATTTTAAAGGCATATCATAATTATAATATTCCAAATATCACAATTATTTTAATTAAAGTATTAAGCCATAATTAATTAATTAAACTCAATATTTCCAAAATATCAATTAACTTAATTAATCATGCTCGATTCAATAATTCATGCTTAACATAAAATCAAGCCAAAACACATCATTGCATGCTTGAGACATGTTGAAGCCTAATAACATCATTTCATGCTCAACATGCACTTTGATTTTAACATGAACATTATAGACATTGATTCTAATCAAATTAAACCAACTATCATCATTTAAACATGCATCTAAACATATTATTTCATGTTACAAAAATAAAAAACTACAGTGCATGGACAAGGACCATTCGGCCAAGCTATACATTTTTTATTTTTTGATTCTTTTGATTTATTTCAAATCTAATCATGCATAACTCTAAGTTATCATGTTGTAAACATACTCAAAGCATCAATTTCAAAAAAATCATGCTTAAAATATAAAAGCCCCAAATTTTTAGGTTCAAGAACCCTAGAAATTATCATGCTTAAATTAGGCTCATGATACCATTGTTAGTGTTCCTAGAACATTCATAGGATCTAATAAGCATGAAAAACAATTAATATGATCATTATAAGGTGCGGAATAAACTTACAATGAGTGATAGAGCTTTAAAAATTTTGAGAGCAAGATCTCCAAGATCCAACCTTTTGGATGATTCCAAGCTTTTGAGTAGTTTCTCTATCACCTTTGTTCACTTCCAAAGTGCTAGCTTTTTGTTGATTTGAAAAAAAATCCAAGAGAGAAGAGAGGTATGAATTTCGGCCAAGCCTTAGAGCTTCTAGGGTTTGTGTTTTAAATTTTTGTTAAGTGTTACAAAGTGTAGAGATGCCTTTTTGTTATTTACCTTTAGGTGAAACCGTTTCACCTTTTACCCTAAACAAGGTAGATATGGGTAAATGGTTTTCAAAAAGTAAAACAAGGTAGTTGTGTGGTGGGAACACCTACCACACTTGGCTCCAAATATTTGAATTCAAAATTCAAATATCTCTACGAACATTTGACGCGGCTCGGTTCCGTTTAATCCGATTAAACGAACCTTCGTCTCTAAATAATTAAATCTAATTTAATTAATTAACGATGCCTCGCAAATATATTACAAACGTCGTTCACGAACTAATTCTAAATTAATTCGTTCGTTCGTATTAAAGTCCGACTTTAATCTCGTAATGAAATCCAATTCATTTTAATATATCTGATATATTAATTTTAGCCCATTTGAATAAACTAAATAGAAAAATCAAATTTAACTATTAAATTTATTTTACCGATTAATTCCAAATTAATCGCGTTCTTTCTCTACTGATCACATTTAATCCCAGATTAAATAAAGCCTGTATTAATCCCAGATTAATTTTCTCTCTCTAAATTAATCCGAGATTAATTCTCTCTCTCTCTAAATAATCCCAGATTAATTCTAATTAAGTCAACTGTCATCGGTGAATCTTGGGAAGCGACCCAAGAGATCTCTGGATATGTTGGCAGTAAATCCGGTTATCGAACTATCCGATAAAGTGAGTACCTCGTACCACGTGCTTACCGATTTACAAGACATGGTTGGCTTCTAGCAAAGCACCGTGCCTACCCAATTCTCCAGAAATATTCTTACTAGAATATATAATCTATGTCAAGCGTAGAATACCTAGTATCTCGTAATTCGATCCAGTTCAGATGTCACGTGCTAGGCCAGGGGCTGGAATAGTGTCTGCCCCGTACGAAGCACATATTGGATATCAAACAACTAGTCTCTTTGAATCGGATAATCATGACCTTGTCACATTATCCCGATGGTTGCAACACAATAGAGAACGAGTTATGAATCCATGCGTGATCATCATCTCCATATGTCTGGAGTGATACTTTCGTCTTGACATCACATCCAATACACTACCATTCTTGATAAACCCAAAAGAGGCGTACACAGAACCTGTTAAAGCCCTGGACGACCAAAACCGAAGTTTACCGATTGTCGCAAGTATTAGCGATGTAAGTCTCAGGTTAAGACCAAATACATCTACTCTGACGCGGACTCCCATAGACACATATACATACTACCAATGGGATTCCGCGGGGTCTTTCCAGAGTGAAGCTGTTTTTCGTACCATCAGTAAAACACAACCTCATATCATACTTGCATAAGTATCCTATACTTAAACATATGAGAACTATGCTGTTATGCCCTCACAACGCACACAAGTGCAATACTAGTCTATTCCGTATTATCGATGTCCAGTCTCGATAATACTACGACTAGGGATATTTAATGATTAAACCTTTATGGATTGATACTGTCTCATATCATCTCAATCCGGAACTAATCATATGGACTTTTACCATTTATATATCAAAGTAAATAAATTACGAAATGATAAAAGGCAATTTCAATACGACATAGTCAATTTTGTACAAAAACACAATGTCTTTTACAAACAGTGACGCTATAGGTCATAATTGTCTAACAAATCGGTCTTTGAGACGCGTTACGATTAAATTTGGAATTCAAGTCGTAAAAGGTTTATTAATCAAGTGTAATGTTTAATTTGGAATTAAATAATGAATTAGTATTAAATACATGTTAAATTGGATTTAATGTTGTAGTTTAATTTAATTCGAGAATTCGTACTTTGAGTACTTATTCGCAAAAATGAGTTTGACTCGAGCAAAATCAAATCGTTGTTTGAACATTGGATGATCACTAATTATCTGATTAATTAATTTGATTAGATTGATTGATAACATGCTTGTGTGAATATATGGTTGTGATGAATGAATAATGTATATCGGATGGATATTAGATGGGTGGGGCAATTTTAGAAATTATTGTAATAAATTTGATTTATTAATTGGACCTGCGTGTCCAGCCTTATCACCTCATATTCTTTGTATTCTCTTCTCACCTCTTCCCCTCAATGTAAATGAGGTTTCTTTAGAAGTGTAGTGTAACGGGTAGAAGTAATACATGTGCTAGTGGGAGAGAGAAATAGAGTGATTTGATCTAGGATCAATGTGTAAAGTATCCATTCGCATATCATTATTATTTTTCATATACGCTTTATTATGTGTTTAGAATGCATGTTTAAGGGTGTATGATGATTAGACCTTAACAAAGATAATAAATTGGTTGCCAATTTGCATGCGAAAAACCCTCGCAATATATTAAGCGTCTTTCCTTCTATTGAGTGATTCTTGCTCAAGATCTAAGACGACATTGGTTTTTTGGCCAAAGTGATTACGCCCAAAAAATAACTCGCGGTTATTAAGTATAGTTGGGGTGTCAATTCCTCAGAGGGAAGGTTACAATAGAACTATTCACTTAAACAAAAACGTTTAGCAATAACTAACTTAAAGAAAAGATCAAATTGAGATGTGAATTAAAGATTACGAAAGCTTAAACGATTTAATCAATAGAGAGAAATAGCAAAGCGTCAGGGTCCCTTCTTGTACCTATTACCCATACTCCGTTATTGATTCATTTTATTATGCAATTGAAGATTTCACGTCCCAAATCCACAATTGGAGGATATTCAATTCTACACCAATTAGAATTATAAAGTAATTGTTATTTTATCTTCTCTACGTTCACAACTCATAAGGTTATCGTTACAACCTATCTAACGACGACAATATACCCTCGGGTAATATTGCAGCAGAAGATTAATTCGTAAAACAACCTTAACTAATAACAACTAATTTCACCAACAACATATAGAAAAAGCGTGACTGAATCTATATGTAAATTAATAAAATATAGTTCCCAATTCAAAATAAACAAAAGAATAAAAAGACGAATAGAATAAAAATTGTATTAAACAAAAAAATCATCCATGAATTAAATAACGAAAATACAAGAGTTGGGTACAAGAGTTCGCCCTTAGCTTTGCTTAGGAGATTAGTTCCGCATGCTGGATGAAGAAATAACAGAGATAGGATGGGGAATCATCGGATGAATCAATGGTTCTGATCCCGGAATTTGCACAGCTCTGATTTCATGTTGTTATTTTTGTAACTAGCCTCCTCATTGAGTCTGGATGAACTGTTATATTTATTGTGGTGTCTGGGTGTCATTAGGATTTTAGAAAACCCTAAAAGCCAAAACCTGGAACACGTGCGCATCCTTCCGCAGCGCCGCGGCTCATTAAGTGGGCGCCGTGGCTCCAAATCCTCGGGATTTTTGTACTGAAGTTGTTGTGTTGAAGGCGCCATGGCGGTTGTCTTTTGCCCAACGCTGGCGCTGTGGCGCCTTTGTTCTTTCTTTAGTGGAGCCATGGCGCCACTTTCTCTGGATTTTGTATGTGGGAGTGGCGCCATGCCGCTAGTCTTGTTCAAGGGCCGCCGTGGCCCTTATTTCTGGAGCCGCGGCGCTAGTTCAATTTCTACCCTTTTGTGTTCTCAGCTCCTGCGTGTCTTCCATGCATCATTATGGCCACTAAACACTTGCAATTGTCCCAGGATCCATGTGTTAGTATTCCTACAAATAAAAGTCACTAAATTAGTTTAAATAATAAATATTTCTAAATTAATATAACAATAGAAATTATGTGATAAACATAAAAATAAATTAAATACTTAACAATAAACCACTATATTAGTGATGTTTCAGAGTAGATTTTCATGCACTTATCACAACCCCCAACCAGTTAATTGCTAGTCCCAAGCAATTCAAGCGTAAAATGAGAATTAAATGAATAAGAACTATCTAAGCCACTTTCGTAGGGATCACGATTGCATTTAGCGTATACAACAAGCCTTTAAAACCCCGAGGCTTCCCTAGTGGATGAGTTATAGTCTCGTGAGGGCTTACAGTGACGACACCCACAAACGTCATTCAAAACACACAATCATGCAAAAATAAAAACTAAATAGCCCCAATAGTTTCACATAATTTTTGTCCTCAGAGAATGCATAGTAATGAAACAAAGAACCTTCAAAAAGTACTCAATGTAACTCGAATCTAAGTCTTTGAATAAATCATCTAGGCTAGACTCAAAGTGTGTGTGTGCTAAGGTTCATTCACAGCTTTATTCCCAGGTAAGCCAACTCAATGATTTCACTTAAAAATCGGGGTCGATGGGTCAAACCAACCTAGATATCTCAATTAAGCTCTGTAATTGCTTTTCTGTGCTCAATATGGTATGATTTTTTTTTTTTTGGGTCTTTCTTTCCTTCCTTTCTTTTGCAATTCTTTTTTTTTTTTTTTTGAAACACACCTACCCTTTAAGGTAGCATTTCTCCTCATGGTGGTCCTAATACTCGCCCATGGGTAGCTTCACGCTTATCGGTTATAGGTGGTTTATTTTCTTTCTTCAGAGACTTTTCTTTTATTTTCAACCATACCATATGTCATAACACAAGAAAATCAAGATAGACATCTTAAGCAAACGGTCATTCATCGACATGCAATTTCTTCAACTAGTCACTTTGTTAACTACTCAGGCTTTCACTGCTAAAAACCTATAATTAAGTGCTTACAAGTCTAACATAGATAAACTACTCAAAGCATCAGATAAAAGTGCATTAGATGACTTATCGTTTCTAAGATTTCATCCCAAGACAAACAATATCATCATAGGAACTATGTTCAACTATCGGGGACTAAAAGCAAATGAAACAAACAAGCAATTTTTTTATTTTTATTTTTTTTAAAGAAAAACGTGAATAAGGCATACACATCCAGGTGAAACACATGATAATACCACCACCCCCAACCTAAATAAAACATTGTCCTCAATGTTACAACAAAGAAGGCAAAAACAAGGAAGGAGTTCACCTGATTAAAGATGCTGTGAACCTGGATGAAATATGAACTTATCCTGCAAAGAAATAAAGACAAAATAAAACAAAAGGAAAAAGGCTAAAAGATTAAAAATAACTAGGAAATAAATAAAGACATAAACAATGAGAAAAAGAAAACTCAATCCGCATAGGTGGGGTCAGCAAGAGGTGTATCTTCTGCTGTAGGAATCGGATTGTCTAGGAACGGTTTCAGCCTCTGTCCATTTACTTTAAACACTCTATCGTCCTTGAGATCTTCTACTTCTACAGCTCCATGGGGGAAAACTTGTATTACAATGAAGGGTCCGGTCCATCTGGATCGCAGCTTGCCTGGGTGAAGATGGAGTCTGGAATCATAGAGATGAACCTTCTGGTTAGGCTCAAAAGTTTTCCTCATTATCTGTTTGTCATGGGCAGCTTTCATCTTGGCTTTGTAGAGGCGGGAATTGTCATAAGCATCATTCCGTAGTTCTTCGAGCTTCGTAATCTGAAGTTTCCGCTGTGTACCTGCAACACTCAGATCAAAGTTAAGATTTTTAATAGCCCAGTAGGCTTTATGTTCTAACTCAACAGGTAAATGACAAGCCTTTCCAAATATGAGCCTATAGGGGGACATTCCAAGAAGGGACTTGTAAGTAGTACGATATGCCCAAAGTGCATTCGGAAGTCGTAGAGACCAATCCTTGCGGTCGGGGTTTACCATTTTCTCTAATATCTGTTTGATCTCTCTATTTGCCAATTCAGCTTGCCCATTTGTCTGTGGGTGATAAGCAGTAGAAATTTTATGCACCACACCATATTTGCGCATCAAGGCCTCAAAAGATCGATTGCAAAAATGTGTCCCTTGATCGCTGATGATGACACGTGGGGTACCGAAACATGACAAGACATGTTCCTTTAAGAATTTAACCACAGTAGCATTATCATTTGTTCGGCAAGTTACTGCCTCAACCCATTTAGATACATAATCAACTACGAGCAGGATGTAGAGATAACCAAATGAGGGTGGAAAGGGTCCCACAAAATCAATACCCCAACAATCAAATACTTCAATGCAAGAATAGGGTTAAGAGGCATCATATGACGACGGGATAAGGCACCTAATTTCTAACATCTGTCACAGGAACGACAGAATCCATTAGTATCCTTAAATAGAGTGGGCCAATAGAAACCACACTGCAGAATTTTTACAGCAGTTTTCTTTACGGAAAAATGGCCTCCGCATGAGTTGGCATGACAAAAGGTTAACACACTGAGAACTTTACCTTCATGAATGCAACGCCTCAATATTTGGTCAGGATAATATTTTAATAAGTATGGGTCATCCCAATAAAAATTACGTACCTCAACAAAGAATTTACGCTTATCCTGAGAATTCCAGGTGGACGGGCACTCACCAGAAACTAAAAAGTTGACATATGTGCGTACCATGGTGCCCGTGTGACCGCGAAGAGATGTTCATCATGGAAGTCATCGTGAATTGGTGGGCCATCAGCGGAGTCGTTAAACTCCAAGCGAGATAAGTGATCTGCTACCACATTTTCAACACCCTTTTTATCCTTGATTGTTAGGTCGAATTCCTGTATCAACAAGATCCACCTAATCAATCTTGCCTTAGCATCTTTCTTCGAAATGAGGTACTTAAGGGCTGCATGGTCGGTGAAAATGGTGATGGGGGAGCCAATTAGGTATGCACGAAATTTGTCTAAGGCAAAGACTACTGCCAGCAGTTCTTTTTCAGTTGTGGAATAGTTCATTTGAGCACTGTTAAGAGTTCTACTAGCATAATACACGACAAACAATTTCCCTTCTCGTCTTTGTCCTAGGACTGCCCCAACTGCGTAGTTACTAGCGTCACACATAATCTTAAATGGTAAATTCAATCGGGTGGTTGCATGATTGGGGCAGAGGTGAGTTTAGTGATAAGCGTCCTGAAGGCGTCTTCACAATCCTGTGTCTATTCAAATGAGGAATCTTTAGCGAGAAGGTTACACAGTGGTTTAGAGACAGAAGAGAAGTTCTGTATGAATCTTCTACAGAAACCAGCATGCCCAAGAAATGATCGCACATCTTTAACAGTTTTTGGTGTTGGCAGCTTAGATATCAACTCGATCTTTGATTTATCGACTTCAATGCATTTGGATGAGACAATATGTCCTTGAACGATTCCTGAAGAGACCATAAAGTGACACTTTTCCCAATTTAGAACGAGGCTGTTTTCCTGACATCGACTTAATATTGCTTTCAGGTTAAGCAAGCATGTATCAAATGAGTCGCCAAACACTGTTAAATCATCCATAAATACCTCCATACACTTTTCAATCATATCACTAAAAATGCTAAACATGCATTTTTGAAAAGTGGCTGGGGCATTGCATAAACCAAGTAGCATGCGGCGAAAAGCATAGGTTCCGAACGGGTAGGTAAATGTGGTTTTCTCATGATCTTCCAAGGAGATCTCAATTTGGTAGTATCCTAATATCCATCTAGGAAACAGTAAAATGGGTGACCAGCTACCCGCTCAAGAATCTGTTCGATAAAGGGAAGTAGGAAGTGGTCTTTTCGGGTGACAGCATTTAACTTTCTGTAATCGATGCACATACGCCAACCTGTGACTACCTTGGTAGGAACCAGTTCTCCTGCCTCATTCTTCACTACAGTAACTCCCGACTTTTTAGGGACAACCTGCGTAGGACTAACCCATTTACTATCAGCAATTGGGTATATAATACCCGCGTCTAGTAACTTTATCACTTCATTCTCACCACTTCTTTCATAGTGGGGTTAAGTCTACTGAGGGTCTCTACGAGGAATAGCTCCATCTTCTACGTGAATTCTATGGGAACAAATCAAGGGGCTACTACCTTTAATGTCTCATATGGTCCAACCAAGTGTGGATTTATGCTCACTCAACATCTCAAGTAATCTCTTACTTTGTGACGCACTAAGCTCTGAAGAAATGATAACAGGAAATGTATCTCCTGATCCAAGAAATGCATGTTGGAGCCCTTCTAGTAATGGCTTTAATTCGAATTTGGTGTTTCGACCGAAGAAGGATTTGGTTTCTCTCTTTCCTCTGGCAAAGCCTTAAATTTTGGCTGCTAAACAGAGTAGCCTGTAGCGAGGTAAAGAGGATTAGTTATTTCAATAGTGTCTAAAAGGTTCGAATTTGGAAGAAGATGATCATTAGAGTCAGAATCATGTAGAATGAGGGCCAGTTCTGTCACAATTGTGTCTATAGGAATGTCTGATGACATTCATCGTCATCTTGTGGCTGTTTTTCGATGTGAAAAATGTTCACTTCCAATGTAATGTTCCCGAATGATAATTTTATGAGACCATTCATACAATTGATAAGAGCATTTGCTGTAGCGAGGAAAGGTTTACCCAGGATCAGAGGAATTTTAGATTCTGTTTTAACTACAGACCGGGTGTCTAAGATCAAGAAGTCATTATCGATTTGGAGTAAGACGTCCTTGACTACACCTCGTGGGGTTCTGACAAAACGATCCGCTAACTACAAGACTACTGGTGTGGGCTTGATCTCCCCAAGACCCAGCTACGTATATATGGAATATGGCATGAGATTCACACTCACGCCTAAGTCTAATAATGCCTGTCCGAATTCACATGTACATATATGGCAAGTGATAGTGGGACACCCCGGGTATTTATATTTCGGTGGGGTCTTTTGTTCAATCACTGCACTAGATTGTTCCGTTAGGAATGTAGTTTTCTTCACATGATGCTTCCTCTTCATGGTGCATAGATCCTTTAAAACCATAGCGTATGTAGGAACCTGTTTGATTACATGTAACAAGGGTAGGTTGATATTTACTTGCCTAAGGTGTTCTAAGATCTCACCGTTTGGGTCTGCAGCCTTGGTGGTTGGCCTAAGGGCTTGAGGAAAGGGTACTCTAACTAGAAGATGTGGCTCTGGGTCTTCCTGAGGGGTTCTGACACTATTATCATTGGTTGCATCTACAGTGTTAGGGGTGTCATGTACTCCTACCTCTTTACCACACCTAATAGTTATGACATTAACGCCTTTTACATTCGCTCCTCCATGATCAGCCTGTGCCATGTGTTGCCACTGTGGATTAGGTTGGGCTTGGGAAGGGAATTTTCCTTGTTCATTCACACTCAAGACGTTAGTTAACTTAGAGATTTGGCTTTTTATCTCCTAATTGTCTTCCGCTTACTGAGCTATCAATGATTCAAACTTCTGATTGGTCTTACTTTGAGTCTCCACAAAGGCTTGCATGGTATCCACTAAAGAATTCCCAGGGATGACAGGTGTGGCATATTGGGGGGTACTATAACCTCTAGGTTGGGGTGTCTGGCTCGATTGATGAGACTCTTGTTTCCAACTAAAGTTGGGATGGTTTCTCCAACCAGGGTTAAAAGTGTCTGAGTATGGTGTGCATGGTTTCCTATAAGTCCCTAATGCATTGCATTGATCCTCATATGTTTCTCTAGTTGTATGGCACTCTTGTGTCGAATGGTCGGTCCTACCACACACAGCACAAACTTCCTGAGGCTCTAAGTGGGCTACTGTATGCATAGATTTACTATCATTGGCTAGTAAGGTTCCCATTTGCCTGGCTAATAGTTCAACTTTCACCTTAAGGTTGTCATCTTCTCCCAAGTGGTGTACGCTTCTAATAGGAGAGGTCAGGTGTGTCCTATCAGTGCTATCCATGGAATTAGGTCCAGTCCAGGTATGAGACTTCTTAACTAGGTCATCTAGGTACTCGAGAGACTCATCAAGGTCCTTTCAGATAAAATCACCATTACACATCATCTCAACGAATTGGTGCTCCCTAGGTGTCAATCCATCATAGAAGTAACTGACTAAACACCAACTCTCAAATCCATGGTGACTAAACGCCAACTCCTTATACCTCTCCCATGTTTGATAAAGGGTCTCACTGTCTTTCTTGGAAAAGGTGGAGATTTGTTTTTTAGGGTATCCATCTTATGGTGTGGGAAGTATTTGTCGAAGAATGCCCAGGTCATCTCGCCCCACGATCCTATTGACCTAGGTCTCAAAGAGTACAACCAACTCTTAGCTTTATCCTTAAGGGCAAAAGGGAAAAACTTAAGTCTGATTGTGTCGGTGGTTCCAAACCGGTCATGTAAAGTAGCTACTACCTTTTCAAATTCTCTAATGTGCACATATGGGTTTTCGTTCTCCAAACCATGGAAGGTGGGAGATACTGTATCATTCCAGGTTTAAAATCTACGTGTGGTGCATTAGGAGGAAACATGATACACGAAGGTGTAGCGGTGCGAGTTAGGTGGAGGTACTCTTCAAGAGTCCTCCGATGTGGTCTCTCGTAATCACTCATGGTGTGTGCACTAGATGTGGAGGGTGTGGCAAAGAGATTGTCAAACAAACTCTCTGAATAAGAATTCTCTTCTTCAGTTCTAACGAACCTACCAAATCTATCCCTACGTCTAGGCATGCAATTAATCACGAGTGATACTAGAAACAGAAATAAAAGAATAACTAAAAATTAAAAATAAAATAAACGGAAAATAAATTCAGGAATAAAAACCAAGAAAATTAAAGTAACAATAAAAGAAAATAAAATAAGTGTAACGAAGTTACCGCTTCGTTGTTAATTAAGCAAACCTGGTCCTTTTGCTTGTAACCGTCTCCCCGGCAACGGCGCCAAATTTTGATTACGCCCAAAAAAAAACTCGCGGTTATTGTAGTATAGTTGGGGTGTCGATTCCTCAGAGAGAAGGTTACAATAGAACTAATTCACTTAAACAAAAACGTTTAGCAATAACTAACTTAAGAAAAGATCAAATTGAGATGTAAATTACAGATTACGAAAGCTTAAACGAAATAATCAATAGAAAGAAATAGCAAAGCGTCAGGGTCCCCTTTTGTACCTATTACCCATACTCCGTTATTGATTCATTTTATTACGCAATTGAAGATTTCACGTCCCAAATCCATAATTGGAGGATATTCAATTCTACACCAATTAAAATTATAAAGTAATTATTATTTTATCTTCTCTACGTTCACAACTCACAAGGTTATCGTTACAACCTATCTAACGACGACAATATACCCTCGGGCATATTGTAGCAGAAGATTAACTCGCAACAACCTTAACCAATCACAACACAATTTCACCAACAACACATAGAAAAAGCGTGACTGAATCTATATGTAAATTAATAAAATATAGTTCTCAATTCAAATAATCAAAAGAATAAAGAGACGAATAGAATAATAATTTATTAAACAAATAAACCATCAATGAATCAAAAATGAAAATACAAGAGTTGGGTACAAGAGTTCGCCCTTAGCTTTGCTTAGGAGATTACTTCCGCATGCTGGATGAAGAAATAGCAGAGATAGGATGGGGATCATCAGATGAATCATTGTTTCTGATCCCAGGAATTTGCACAGCTCTGATTTCTTGTTGTTATTTTTGTAACTAGCCTCCTCGTTGAGTCTGGACGAACTGTTATATTATCGTGGTGTCTAGGTGTCATTAGGATTTTAGAAAAACCTAAAAGCCAAAACCTGAAACTGCGTGCGCATCCTTCCACAGCGTCGCGGCTCCTTAAGTGGGCGCCGCGGTGCCAAATCCTCAGGATTTTTGTACTAAAGTTGCTGTGTTGAAGGTGCCATAGCGCTTGTTATTTTGCCTCAACTGGCGCTGTGGCTCCTTTTCTTTCTTTAGTGGGGCCATGGCGCCACTTTCTCTGATTTTGTATGTGGGAGTGGCGCCATGGCGCCAGTCTTGTTTAAAGGGCATCGTGGCCCTTATTTCTGGAGCCGCGGCGCTAGTTCAATTTCTGCCTTTTGTGTTCTCAGTCCTGCTTGTCTTCAATGCATTAGTATGGCCCCTAAACACTTGCAATTGTCCCAGGATCCATTTGTTAGTATTCCTACAAATAAAAGTCACTAAATTAGTTAAAATAATAAATATTTCTAAATTAATATAACAATAGAAATTATGTGATAAAACATAAAATATAAAACTAAATACTTAACAATAAACCTAGATAAGTGATGTTTCAGAGTACATTTTCATGCACTTATCACAAAGTCAAGGCTTTGTCTTTCGAAGATGTATTTGAATCACGAAGGCTTTTGTTCATATATCAATGTCTTGTCCAAGTTGTGGTTTGTTGGCCAAAGTCCAGACCACTTCTTGTCCATCGACATTAATTACGAAGCTTTCCATGGTCAATGGGTTCCGCTTAACTTGAATCATTAAGCTTGTTGTGCCAAAGCCAAAGATTAGTTGATTTAGAGAAAAAGGTTTAGGTAATACATTGGCTGTATTGACATCTATAAGATATATGTTTCGGACTTGGATGTCCCCCTACCGGATCTAGGAATTGGATTGGATCTAATTGATCTTACAGATCTACCTAGTTAATTATCATACAATTTGTTGGCCAAAGTCAAGATTGTGTGATATTTAACGGGATCCTAGCCCACTAGAAACCACGGTTTCCCGAGTACTCGACAAATGGTTAGAGGCTCACCGAAAAATAATGGGAAGCAAGAATTGAATTTGCAATATTTTTAATTACTTGCCATACGTGCTCAACCAATATCATTCATCGTTATAATTAATGTTAGTGGGACTAATATTAAATTGTTATTTTATATATAGTTGGACTATATTCAAACTATTCATTTATAGTTGATTTTATAATTAGATTATAGTAATCAATATAATTGATTTTTAATCTATTAAATTATAGTTGATTAAATAGTTGGACTATTGTAATCAT
>SKCR01054878.1:0-33467 GCA_019454045.1 Zanthoxylum bungeanum | reverse complement strand
TAATAGAGTTGAGAGAAAAAGGCTTGGAGGCTAAAGAAGAAAGGTTGGAAAAATCATGCTTTTGTAAGTTTTTCTTTAAAGTTTCAACATAGAAAATGTTTCTAACATCCTTAGCTTCATCTTGTGTGCTTTGATGTGGTCTCTCTACTTATAGTTTGTGTTTTAATTGTTGTGAACTTGAATGAAAGATGTGTGTATGTAAGTAGCCTTGAAATGGTTTCAAAGGCTTACTTTTGATTTTTGGAAAATCAAAGTTGCTAATCTAGAGTTGTTGATCCACTCTTAAATGACCTAGATTTGATCTATAGTTATTTCATTGTGTTGAGACTTTAATTGGATGAAAGAATGATGATTAAAATGATTGATTTAACCAATTTGGTCAAATTTGTCCAATTTGAAGAAATTGAAAAATTAGGGTTTAAGACCTTGTCCAAATTTGGGGCTTTTCATATATGTTGTGTATTTGGATGTTTATATGATATATACAAAGTTTCATGTTGATTGGATTTCATTTGGATGTGTCTCTTGAAGCATGAAACCAAAAATGCACAAGTTGGAAGCTTAATGAAGCTCTCGGCCAAATGGGTCAATTTGGGATTTTTGTTGCCTTAGGTGTTTTGATGTTTTGAACATGCTAAGTTCATCTTAGAAATGATTTAGAATCATTCAAAATTGATTAGATCAATTTCGGACTAAAATGGACAAAATACCAAGTGTAAGGGTAATTCGGTAATTCACTTAAATATGATTTATTGAATTTTTTTCATGATTTGATTATTGGATAATTAAATAAATATGTTTATTTAATTAATCCGAGAAAAAGTTTTGAAATCGGAAAATTTGATTTTCCACCGCTTCCGCTGCATTACCGGTATTCCCCCTAAAAACCCCTACAAAATGGTATCAGAGCAAGTCTGATTCTAGGCCTTCATAAATGATTAGCTTGTTTTTATTCAATGTTTAATCATGTTTTCTTGACTTTATACATGCATGTTATAATCTAATTTGATTAGATTTAGGGTGTATGGCACTTAATGGAATATCCCCACTAAATAAGGTTTTAAGGTAACTAGTATTTGGAATACTTGTTTCATGGTCAGTCTTGTCAATACGGTTTATAAATATCTTTTCGTTGACTACATCCGAGACCGTGCCTCTGCTGTGAGGATGTAGATGATAGAAATTTATTTATGCCGGATTTATATTAGATAATAGATAAATTCAAGCGAAAGCGGAATCCTGAACGTGCCCTAGCTGTCAGGGTTACGCAAGTAACTTGAGTTTATCATTGACAAGTTTAACCTTGGTACGTCTCCTTGTGGGCCTGCCTTCGCAGCGACAATGAGAAACGACCAGGACCGGAACCCAGGAATCACTAGTGAGTGATTGACAATGAGTTGTCTACCTGTGAATATACGTAGGCGAGACCGTGCCTCTGCTGTGAGTCGAAATATATTCATGGAGTCCTCTTCCCATTATGGAATTCGATTTAATTATTGAATTCTCGTCTTTCCGTTGGGGATTACGGCATTACGCAAAATAATGGGAGGCACTGCTAAGTTTAAAATATTCCATAACTTAGGCAGTGTGTATTATTATGGAAATTGCCGCTTGTTCGTTTCCTTATTCTATTAGTTATATAGAATTAAACTTTTGATTACTGCATACATATTTTGATATGTTATATGACTTGACACTTGGTTGCAGTTATTCTAGAATAGGTTCTAGATACCACAAGACTAGGATATTATTAGATTAGTCTAAAACCATCGGGAACTGTTGTTCCGATTTTCTTCAAAAATCAAGATGGTAATGACTTAGTTTCTAAGTCATGATAGATAATCTAGATAGATATCCCTTTTAGGATATAATAATGTAGAGATAATAGTTTCTTATGCAGTAAGAATTGACTTGAATTAGTTCGTGTCACGAAATTCTTGACTGACATTAAGAAAGCCCCATTAGGTGTTTGTTTATCTAGTAATGATGTTCTTAGCTTTAATAACCTATAGAGGCAATGTGTTTGACACAATTCGCTAATCAATTATTTGCAATTTTTGTGAATAGTTGAATGCAAATAGTAAAGCTAAAGAAAGGAGATGCGTATAATTGTGTATAGAAAATATCGATTTTCACAATGCTACAACTATAGGTATTGTATACCAGATCTCCCGTCTAGTTATTTGAAATATTAGTTAATGATTGTTTTTGATATTTGATATCAGAACTTACGACTATTTGATAGTTACATGTTCTTTATAAACAATTGTTATATATATTTCAAAATACAACTGGTAGTTTCATTGACGTAGAGATAAACATTAAGAAAAATTATTCGATAAAGTAAATAATTTAGAACGGTGCTTTATGAGTTTAAATCACTTAAGCATTAGATGCTTATTCGTATGGTAAAGGATGGTTTGATACTAGATCATACCACACATCCTTATCCGTTTAATGAATATTGTATTCAAGAAGGTGATTAAGATCTCGTTTAACCAATGATTTGTCATTAGACCACCAGATTTATTTTATTGATACATTGGATGTATGTAGTTTAATAAATTTTAATTGCTTAAGGTAGTTTTCTTTACTTCGTAACTTAGCTTATGAATTGTCATAACTTAGTTACATGTTTCTAAAAGAACACATATTGAACGTCTTGATATGATCAAGAACTTTCTATCTGTTCTGATGAAACGTAGATTGAACACTTTTGATTTATTCAAATATATTCAATCTAAAGTTTTTAGAGAACTTTATCCTCAAAATTCATTACATGTCTTTGAATTGTTCAAAGATCTTTGATACGATCAAACTTATGAATTTAAAGCAATTAGTTCTAAGGTTATTCAATGAATATGATTCTTATTCAATATTATTCTTCCACGATTCCATCTTGATGGAATTGAGCAGTGGGAGTAATCGAATCTTATATGATTTGATTCGTTCGATATTGAACATTGTCGAATTAGTTTCAATACTCTTGGGGTTATGCTCCAATAACACTAATCCATCTCTGTAATTAATGTTCCATTATTTTCTACAGTTGCATATATGATATGTATAGGTAGAAAATATTCGAATCTTGAAATGTTTGAGATTTGAATATTTCTTTTATATAATAGTTATGTAATGGAAATTACTTACACCTCGGGGGTATAAGTAAAAGTTTATCGTTTATTCTGTTTAATAGAATATTGTATTCTATTTGATAGAATATCTTTCCTACGATCCTAAGTAATAAAAATCGTTTTATTACTTGGTGTGTAACATCGGATGTTAACCATTGTAGAAAAGACTTGACTTAATGAAGTCAAATGTGAGAATGATAAATTATAAATGGAACTACGTAATTAATAAGATGAAACAACCCTTATACATCTTCTACATAAGTTTAATAGGATATCAGAATCATTTACGAGTATTTGATACTTAATGATTTTGTTGTTTTCTTACCGAAGAAAACTATCCTATAACTTATAATAGAAGCGATATTTAATATCGATTCTAGAAGTTCACCATTGAACCATAGATCTAAGATTGTTCATAGCTTACTACGATCAAGTTTTGAACTTGATTAAGCTTTCATTATGAATTAGTTCATGATTTGTGCTAATTGTTCGCGCAGCGAAAGCAATGTGAGCTTGTTAAAGGTTTAACCTTTGCAATATGACAGTGAGAAAAGTTATACTCAGTAATCTATTGTAGATTCTAAGGAAACTTGTCTCCAGTCACACTAATTGAACAATTTAAGATCTGTGGGTTAATGTTGATATTAAACTGTACTTTTTAGCTAAAGAATGCAAAGTGGCATTTTTTGAATGACTTATTCAAATAAGAGATCAGACGTGATTTCTTTGTTTGAAGAGTTCATTCTGGAAATGCCCTAGAGTTTGTGTTCTGCTGAAATCGTAGTTTAGTGTGCTAAGCTTATAGAGCCTATTGTAGACTCTGATAAGTCTTCTGGAAATCTGTGTTCTCTGTTTTTGATATAATCAGATTATCCGATCTTGTCAAAGTATAGAGAATACATATATGTTTGAAGGGCTAGTGGGAGCGTACAAATTACTTTCTAGTGTTATATATCCTAACAACATTATCATTATTATAGTAATAATGAGATGTTTGTAAGGTAAAAGTTTTACCTAAGTCTTCTTTACTCCGTGAAAACAGTGGGAGTTGTCTCTGCTATATTTGATATAAAGTTTTATATATGATATAAAACTTGGAGACTTGTGAGATACTCCTATTATTCGTACATTAGATATGATCTAATAAAGGACATAACTATGCTATCTGTATGACAGTTAGTATAACTGTTTGACAGTTAATGTGTGTCTTGAATATCGTATTCATCTTTCGTAAAGGATGATTCCTTTTTAGAAAGAGATATTGGTTAGAATGTCTAATCAATCTTATGTATCATTTGATGATGACATAATGAATACTTTATAATGTGCGATTAAAGATATCAATTTAATCATAATTGTTATGAGTTATTTTGATATCCTATAGACCATATGATGGATCTTGAAAACACGTTCTTTGTGATCTTTGAGATATTAAGAACGAGTTTCTGGTTCATGGAGAATACAATCTACAACCATTAGGGTCATATTAGTTTTGAGACTAATTATGACGTTAGACTGTCTACGTCATAAAGAGTCACAAAAGATACAGTAGGAGTGTCACGAAGGATTCTACTACTGAGTAGAATTAGATGCAACTTATCAAGTATTGACTTATGAAGTTGTACAGTGACCTTATAAATTAGAAGTTTAAATTGTGTTGTGCTTGCGGTTGTCCCCATAGTATTTTGGATTTGATCCCTAAATACTTGGACAACTTAGTAGTTGTAGCACAATACCGATGTAGCATTAGAGTCATATTAATGTATAATCTAGATTATACAAAATATGAACAATGCTGACTATGGAAACGATGGAGTTTGTTTGACAAACTCAATGATTCATAGCAGACTTGTTTCTTACCTCTTAAGTACCGGTGAGCTTTTGAGGGCCATGTGCATATGATACACATTGAGACGTGTATATGATACCGTGGATTGGCACTAGAGCAAGTGGGAGAAATTGTTGGGGTTGGTGCTCAGAGCGCCAATCCGGACCGTATTTATGTCTGATTCATGAATACGAACATCCCTTTATTCCATAATATTACTTATTTGTGGTTGCACCTCTTGTTCTTATATACGTATTCGATCTAATTACTATTAGATTGAAACTAAATGTGATTTAGTGATATGTGTATATTAGACAAAGGCCCGATAATATATAATACAGTACACAGTTACAAAGTTTGTAACTGACATTGGGAAGTGTCACTGCTAAATGTATATTATCAAATAAAGTTCCTGGTCAAGATTCACTAACACGGGTCGGTTAGTCAAATCTGTTGAGACCAGTACATGTCGTATATCGGGACTCGGTCCGATGGTTTATCCTAATGAACCATGAGTCTGCGGTGACTCGTATAGACATGTAGGTGTTAATAATAGATAAACACTGAACGGCTCACCGAAGATTCTTAATGGATGGTACGCCAACGTCAATAAGAATCTTCTCTGGTTGAGTAGCATAGTGGTCCTTCGACTTGAGACACCACTGTGGATGTATGAGATATCCTCCACACTTAGATGACAGTCACGTCACCGATCTATTTAGATCAGACCTCCGCCTGTTCGTTGGGTGTGGACTGATCCTCAGGATATCCTGTGTGTGTCAAGATAGGATCCGTCAGTTCTGTGTACAGAGCATAGGTAGTCCATATATAATTAGCAGTCTGTTAAATCTGTGGCCACAGTATACTTCGGAAGTAAGTTCCGAATGTTATTTAGAGATTGCTAATGAATACGTCGACGGGATAATACCTATAGAGATTTGACGTTTACATCTATATCTCTGGGATTATCCGGATACCTGTGACGGAGAGATTATACGTATGCAATGACCTCGACCTGTATGATTCAGCCAGATTATCCGTGATCGTCATAATTTATGGGTGGATAAATTATGGACACGAAATTGTTTTTTGTGACAGATATGCCTGAATCTAGAGAGTCTCAATAATGAAATATACTCGTTGAGCACTAGAGCAACACATAAATAATATTGATTATTTATAAAGTCGTTTAAAGGTTAAACGCAAAATACATGTGTAGGGACCCAATAGTCATTTCTTAATTTTTGTGTATTTGCATTTAATGATAGATTTTATCAAATACACATTAATTAATTGTCAAATTGAGATATTTGACTTATATCATAAATATATATGTATTTTATATTTAATGTAAATATAATACATATATTTAATATATTTGTATTTAAATAATTATTTAATTGTTAAATGATTAAATTAATTAAAGATACAAATATCCTAAAGTTGTGATAATTATTGAGATGACTTAAAGTTGCTTTATTTGACTTTAAGAAAATCATTAAATGGTTTGATGATGGCTTTTACAAGTTGATAAAGCAAATTAAATGAAATAAAAATATCTAGATATTATATATAGCTTCCAAATTCGGCCAAGGCTTATTTTTTGGAGTATATATTGTTTTGTTTCACTTTTAGGGTTAGATAAGTTCATTTGATACAAAATAAACATAATAGAGTTGAGAGAAAAAGGCTTGGAGGCTAAAGAAGAAAGGTTGGAAAAATCATGCTTTTGTAAGTTTTTCTTTAAAGCTTTCAACATAGAAAATGTTTCTAACATCCTTAGCTTCATCTTGTGTTGCTTTGATGTGGTCTCTCTACTTATAGTTTGTGTTTTAATTGTTGTGAACTTGAATGAAAGATGTGTGTATGTAAGTAGCCTTGAAATGGTTTCAAAGGCTTACTTTTGATTTTTGGAAAATCAAAGTTGCTAATCTAGAGTTGTTGATCCACTCTTAAATGACCTAGATTTGATCTATAGTTATTTCATTGTGTTGAGACTTAATTGGATGAAAGAATGATGATTAAAATGATTGATTTAACCAATTTGGTCAAATTTGTCCAATTTGAAGAAATTGAAAAATTAGGTTTAAGACCTTGTCCAAATTTGGGGCTTTTCATATATGTTGTGTATTTGGATGTTTATATGATATATACAAAGTTTCATGTTGATTGGATTTCATTTGGATGTGTCTTGAAGCATGAAACCAAAAATGCACAAGTTGGAAGCTAATGAAGCTCTCGGCCAAATGGGTCAATTTGGGATTTTTGTTGCCTTAGGTGTTTTGATGTTTTGAACATGCTAAGTTCATCTTAGAAATGATTTAGAATCATTCAAAATTGATTAGATCAATTTCGGACTAAAATGGACAAAATACCAAGTGTAAGGGTAATTCGGTAAATTCACTTAAATATGATTTATTGAATTTTATTTCATGATTTGATTATTGGATAATTAAATAAATATGTTTATTTAATTAATCCGAGAAAAAGTTTTGAAATCGGAAAATTTGATTTTCCACCGCTTCCGCTGCATTACCGATATTCCCCCTAAAAACCCCTACACTTTCCAACATTAAGGGCCTCTTTAAAACTTTCTAATGCCTCATGGGACTCATATGCCCCGATCTCCAGCACCATGTTGTGGTATCTTTCAATAAAGTTCTTCAGTGACTCATCATCTCTTTGTTTCATCAACCTCTATACCCCCACTATTTTTCTCGACACGTAGGCCCCTTTAAAGTGCCTCACAAAAGACTTTCTCAACTGAGAGAAGCTATCGATACTCCCTGATCAAGCTTCTGAACCACTGACTTACTGACCCACCTAGGGTCAAAGGGAACACCTTGCAGATGACCTCTCCCACCATCCCTTGGACCTCCATCACTAAAAAAAACCTCTCAACATGAGACTTATGATAAGTATGACCCTTATAAAGGTCCATGGAAGGCATGGTGAACCGCCTTGGAAACTCCATTGCTAAAATCTCATCCGTAAAGGGAGAGGCTGTCTCTCCATCCTGGCTGTCGCCCATCCCCCCTTTCAAGTTTTCTTCCCACTTCTTCATCTCCTTCCTGAACCAACTCTTCATCTGGTTCTCGGAGTTATCACACTCTTTTCCATGAGCTTCCCCACGTTTGCCACCCTGTGTATGATATCTCATGTGACTGGGGATTCCCCGCCCTTCCTCAGGGTGTCCCCCACGGTTACTCTCCGCAAAACGTGGGCTGTTGCTAGAAGATTCCGGTGATTTCCTACCGTCTTTCTCTTCCTACAACTCTTCTTCCGGCAAAACTCCGGCTATGACTGTTGATCTTACATTTTGGGTGTTCCTTCTTTCGCCATCGTCACCCTCATCAACCCTTTTTCCTCTCGCTATCTCTGTTGGACAAAATGACCCATAGCGTCACTATTTGCACAAAATATTGTGTTGTTGTAGCAAATTAACTATGTGACAAGGAAATTGCACTCTCATCATTTGTGATTAGATCACCATAGATATATAAATGAAGAGAGGTCCCTGTGATTAGTTCCTGGACTGAGAATGATATGAGACAGTATCAGTCCCCGAAGGATTAATCATTAAATATCCCTAGCCGGAGTATTATCGAGACTGGACATCAATAATGCGGAATAGGCTAGTATTGCACTTGTGTGCGTTGTGAGGGCACAACGGCATAGTTCTCATATATATACGTATTGGATATTTATGCAAGTGCGATAGGAGGTCGTGTTTCACCGATGGTACGGGAAACAGCTTCGCTCTGGATAGACCCCTCGGAATCCCATTGGTATTATGACTATGTGTCTATGGGAGGCCGATATCAAGGTAGGTGTGTATAGTCTAAACCTGAGACTTACATCGCTAATACTTACGATAATCGATAGACTTTGGTCTTGGTGGTACAGGGCTTTAACCGGTTCTGCGTACACCACTTCTAGGTTTATCAGAGAGTCGTAGTGTATTGGGTGTGATGTCGAGACGGAAGTATCACTTCAGTCATATTGGAGATGATGTCACACAGGATACGGTATTAGTGCTCTTAAGTGATGCGCATCCAATCGTGATATTATGACCAGGTCATGAATATCCGATTATAGAGACTAGTTACCAGACATCCGACATGTGCTTCAGACGGGGCAGACACTTATCCAGCCCCAGCCCTAGCACGTGACTATCCGATACTGGGCCGATACACACAATACATGGTATACTACGCTTGATACAGATCTTAATATTCTTAAATGGATATGTCCGGAGAATTGGGTAGACTTGGTGCTTTGCTAGGAGTCGACCTTGTCTCGTAAATCGGTAGAACGTAGTACTTGGTACGTACGTGATTCGGATACTCCGACGACCGTATTTACTACCAACTTATCCGGGGATCTCATGGGTCGCTTCCCGATAATCCACCGATGACGCATAACTCGCACTCTTGAATAATCTGGGATTATACAGAAGAGAGAGAAAATTAATCTAGGATTAATTACGGAGATATTTTATCTAGGATAAAATATCGTCTAGAGAGAGATAACGATTAATTTGGAATTAATCGGTAAATTAATATATTCGATATATTAAATGAAATTAGATTTCGACGCGGAATTAAAATTAGATTTTAATTCGGGCGAACGAATTAATTTAGAATTAATTCGTTAGCGACGTGAATAGTGAATTCGCTAGGCGTAATCATTTAATTACGAAGCGACGGAAAAATCGTTAATTGGAATTAACGAACCCGAGCCCGAGTGTGATTGCGAGCGCATTCGTATTTCGAATTCGAGTGCGGCACGCAAGTCACATCAAGCGTCAAATCAAACGTCAAGTCATTCATCACATCAAGCGTCAAATCAAACGTCACTTTGAGTGATGTGACATTTGATTGATTGATATGAGTGATTGATTGATTGATAGACTTACATCACATCACTTTATTAAAGTGACATGTGAATAGTGATGTGAGTTGGTGTAATAGTGTTTAGAGGGAAAAACTTTTTGCTTTTGGTTTTAATTAAATCAATTAAGTAATTGGTTTTGTATTTTTTATTTGAAAAATATATAAACCTTTTTGGAAAAGGTTTGACCATTCCATTCCATTACACAACTTTCTTCTCTCTCATTTCTCTCTACTCTCTCACGCCCAAAATGAAAATGGTGACTGTTTTGGAAGCCAAAATGGCATGAGTTAGGGAAGCCAAAAGTTGGGTTTTTGTGGCAAAAACCACAAGTGCTAGCACACTACGAGACTTGCGAAGGTGGTAAGGTGGTTCACCCATG
Organism: Zanthoxylum bungeanum; assembly: GCA_019454045.1. Classification (NCBI taxonomy): domain Eukaryota; kingdom Viridiplantae; phylum Streptophyta; class Magnoliopsida; order Sapindales; family Rutaceae; genus Zanthoxylum; species Zanthoxylum bungeanum. Next base: position 23,230 of record SKCR01054878.1, on the reverse strand, counting down.
AGCCGGGATCCGTCGGATGAAGCTTGGAGCTCCGTTTGTCATCTCAAAATTCTGTTTTGGAGGGCAGTGAACTGCTGCAGTGGCGCCACCAAGGCAGTGGGTTTCTTGGCTTGAATCGTCTTCAAATCGACATAACCGATCGATGTGAGTATTCCGCCATCTCCGTTGGTGTGTTCACACATGTTTTTCATTGCTTGTTTGATCTTGGGACCTAGATTAATTACCAACAATGGCATCAAGAGCCAAAGGTTCAAGCATGAAAAATGTAGGGCTTAAAATTGGGTATTTTGTATTCGAGCATGATTTAACGAAATTGGATGTTTGAGCATGCTTAATATATGTTATATTGAAGATTGATTTGATCAATTTCAACAAAATGTGATTGGATCAATTTTGCCTAAATTTTTTATCATGGCCGAATGTGTATGGATTTTGGATTCTTGGAATTTTTTGATTTTGATTCGTTTGATGAGTTAGAATCATTTAGGTTGATGCTAATTTGAATCGAATTGGATTGGATTTTGAATTGAACATAAATCCCCAAAATTTACACCTTGGCCGAATTGGATTAATGCCATAATGTCTTGGTAATTTTTGATTTTGTGATATTGGATGTGTATGAAATCATTTAGGATGTTGATTTAATGTCGATTGTGGGTTCGATTGGATTAAAACCGAATCGAACACAAAATCCTTCCTTGGCCGAGACTAAAGAAGCATGTAAATGGGTTTGATTTTTCAATTTGTATGTTGGACATATAATTATGAATTGAGTATGATTAATTGGACTAATTTAATGTTTTGGAAATGTTGATTTAGTTGATTAATCATGTAATGCACTTTAGGTAATTAAGTTGCGGAATTGGATTCATGTAATTTAGTTATTTAGGCTTTAAATTGGATTTGGGCTTCTAATGTTGTATTTGGGCCTATTGGGCTTGATTTATCAAGTTTGGTTTAGGCCAAGTGGATTGGATCCAATTGGGCCCAAAACCTTAACCATAAAGCCCAAATGCGACTAATGAATCTTTAAAGTTCAATTGGGCCTAATGGGCCAAGATTGATTTATGGGCTTATGGGGTAAATCCCGGATTGGACTTTGGTTATCGGTTTGACCCGAGTTGACCAAAAGTCCACGCCTTAAGAAATCAATTAAAAGCCCATTGGACTTTAATTGAATTGACGTTGGACGTTAATCGGTCTTTGAGACGCGTTACGATTAGATTTGGAATTTAAATCGTAAAAGGTTTATTAAATAAAAGTGTAATATTTAATTTGGAATTGAATAGTGAATTAGTATTAAATACATTTTAAATTTGATTTAATGATGTAGTTTAATTTAATTCATGAATTCGTACTTTAAGTACTTATTCGTAAAAACGAGTTTGACTCGAACAAAATCAAATCGTTGTTTGAACATTGGATGATCACTTAATTATCAGATTAATTAATTTGATTAGATTGATTGATAGCATGCTTATGTGTGTGAATACGTGGTTGTGTTGAATGAATAATGTATATCGGATGGATATTAGATGGGTGGGCAATTTTAGAAATTGTTGTAATAAATTCGATTTATTAAATAGGACCTGCGTGTCCAGCCTTATCACCTTCATTCTCTTTGTATTCTCTTCTCACCTATTCCCCTCTATGTCCATGAGGTTTCTTTAGAAGTGTAGTGTAACGGGTAAAAGTAATACCAGTGCTAGCTTGAGTGAGAAAGGGAGAGATTTGATCTAGGATCAATGTGTAAAGTATCCATCCGCATATCATTATTATTTATTTTCATACTCGCTTTATTATGTATTTAGAATGCATGTTTAAGGGTGTATGATGATGAGACCTTAACAAAGATAATTAAATTGGTAGCCAATTTGCACGCGAAAATCCCTCATTAATATCAAGCATTTATTTTCCTTCCATTGAGTGATTCTTGCTCAAGATCCGAGATTGGCAGGGGTTGTTGGCCAAAGTCAAGCCCTTGTCCGTCGAAGATGTGCTTTAATCACGAGGCTTTGTACCGTATCGGTGTCGTGTCCAAGTTGTGGTTTGTTGGCCAAAGTCAAGACCACTTCTTGTCCATAGACATTGATCACGAAGCTTCCATGTCAATGGGTCCACGCTTGACTGGGATCACTAGGTTTGTTGTGCCAAAGCCAAGGCCTAGTTGATTCAGAGGAAAAAGGTTAGGGTATATATTCGATATATAGGCATATATTAGATATATGTTTGGGACTTGGATGTCCACCTACTGGATCTGGGAGTTGGATGGGATCCAATTGATCTTCGAGATCTACCTAGTTAATTATCATACAATTTGTTGGCCAAAGTCAAGATTGTGTGATATTTAACGGGATCCTAGCCCACTAGGAAACACGGTTTCCCGAGTACTCGACAGAGGGTTAGAGGCTCGACGAAAAATAGTGGGAGGCAAGTATTGAATTTGCAACATTCGTTCGAATACTCGCTAAACGCGCTCATCTATATTTCACTCGTCAAATAAATTAAAAGTATTAGTTGGACTAATATTTTATGTTGTTTTAAATATATATATAGTTGGACTATATACAAACTCATTCGATATATAGTTGATTTTATAATTGGATTATACTAATCAATATTAAAATTATAGTTGATTAAATAATTGGATTATTGTAATCATTATAATAAATAGTACCTTATTAAATTGATTAAATAGTTAGACTATTGAAATCAAGAAAGAATTGAAAAGTTGAATATTTAAAATATATAATCCTTGGATTAAATGTTTTAAATGATTTAATTTTCATATTGGGAATAAATAATAGGTTACTTTATTTGATAAAATAACTTATTATACCTAAGCCCAAAATTAAGCAAATAAGTAGAGCATAAAATCTTTGGAAGATTTATGTGATGATGACTTAGTGCTTAAATTAATATACTTGACAATAAATCTATTTTAATGTCAAAGTTTGCAATTGGGCACGTTGCACAAGGTGCATATCATTTCGATATTCTAAAATCCAAGGCTTGGCCAAAGGTTTGTGAAATATTGAAAAGATAATTGACATATCCCAAATGTGACTACCATTTGGATATGGAAGACACGAATGAATTAAAGAAAGGGCGAGGCTCTAACTTTAAAAATATTTGTCAAAGTTATGTTCGCTACTAGTATTGAAATTGGATTTTAAATACTTAGTGTGGTACATAAAATATATATGTATTGATGTTCAGAATCCGCTATGAGCTGGATACTGACTTCAAGCCGAGATTTCTCTGCGAATCGGAAACGGGACGAAAGTCGCTGTTTCGACCGTAGATACCTAAGTTTAGGAACTACCCTTTGGGTATGTACTTAAATTAGGAATATTATGATGTAACTAGTTTGACTAGAGACATTATCTCTATATCAGTGTTTAATCCGTTGCGGATAAAACCTTTATATTCTAGAACACTTAGTGTTTTATTATATAAAGATGATACTGAGATAAATACATTAGATGTAAATAACAGAATTTATATTTTGAATATAAATAAAATCTCAAACATATAAAATGACAAATAAATAGCTCAAATTGATTTGATCAATAGAGACTTATTTGTGGCATTGTTGTCTAGGACACAATTAAACGAGACTCGTATATTCACACTTTTGAAGAGTGGGTACTAGGACTGATTTGACTATTCAAATAAGGTCTGTGAATCTAGTTTATTAGGTAAAATACCTAAAATACTATTTACTTGGTAATAGTAAAAGGGCCACCGATCTGTTAGCCCTATTCATGGTGAAGTAAGTGGGCCCATATCTAGCTAGGCTAGATGTGAACATGAATATTTCGTGACCTTAACGGATGTGGCATCACGTTGTGGTTATGTGTTTCTTTTGAAGAACACAGATCGGAAACTTTTGAAGTTTCGACACGAAGTAAATAAACAGATCGGCTATAGTATTATTCCGCCACGATAAGACCGTAATGGAAAATACTTAAGCAGTAAGTTTCAGACGTAAATGAAAGAGTACGGTATTCTTTCATATGAGGACTCCTCCCGAGACACGTCAGTTAGACGGTGTGTCCGAACTAAAACCAAATTTTGTTGGACATGATAAGGTTTATCACGAGTCGCTCTGAGCTACTGTTTCCTTCAATAGGATATGTATTAACAGTGCAAAACTTATTTAGAATAAGGTTCCATGTATATCTGTTTGACAGATATCATATAGGATATGAACAGGAAAGAAACGGGGTTTCTTATTCCTGATAATTTGGGTATGCCAGGCATAACGTTTGGATGATACCAAACTAAAAGACCCAAATTGGATTAGTGCCAATATAGGTTATCCTAAGGGAAACCTTAAGTATAGTACTTGTAAATCTCACATGAGAACAGTGTGATTGTTGCTCACCATGCGGTTTTTTTCCTGAGAGGAATACCGATATGCAGTGGTCAGTGGGAGGATAGTGATACTCGATGAAAATCAGCGTAATAATGTTCAAGGCATGAAGTCCTTAATGGAACACAAATAGTTCATCTATGATGAATCTATACCATTAATCTTCAAATACACAAGAAACTAGTAGATCGGATAGAGTTAGAAAACAACTTAGGGTATGGGTTTCTGATCTCACCCCATAAAGATGTCAATCTTATGGAGGTATACCAACCGACTACGTTTTGAGGAAGTGATACGAGGTATCAACTCCCTGTTATGGCAAAGTGCCATGAATCCGAAATGGATTCCATGTATAACAACTATTTTGGATACTAGTTGTTGTACCACAAGGCATTGTGCCTATTGGTGCATTAAACGTCTTCAGGGAAGACATACATGGATGGCAACATACCAACGTATAAAGCTAGGCTTTTGACGGAAAGGTATCGTTATCAACATTGTGTTAATAACGGTTCAACCTTTTACCTGTTGCCATGGTAAATCCATTTTGAATATGCTTGAAGATAACTGTATATTTCATTTATGAAATGTGTCAATTACAAATCAAAATCGCTTCCTGAAAAGGAAACCTTTTGGAGAATGTTTATAACATTCTGACGATTTTGTATAACCAACAAACAAGGTTTGCGGGTTATTCGATCCATGTTTGGATTAATGCAAGCATAAGGTTCTTGGAACTGTCGTTTTGAAATAATCATAATGGTTTATGATTTGACTCAAAACGAAATAATTCTTGTATATATAAGGAGGTTAGTGGGAGAGCGCACTTACAGTGAAATTCCCATAAAGCTATTGTTGAAAGCTTGGCTTTCAATAGAAATTCTCCGTAGAATTCTGGGGAGTAACAACCTTTATTCAAGGAATAAAGATCTACTGGGATAGATTTGGAGTTGTTAACACTCTCTGGAAATTGTACATTTAAAATGTACTTTTATTGGTGTCTCAAATGCTTCGAGCATATGAAGTCACAATCGGTTCAATCCTAGTGATAGTCACTAAATTGAAATTAAGAACATCTGTCAGTATCTTAGAGAACTAAAAATGCTGTCTTAAACTATGGAGAAGGAGAACTTGAAGTGACTGGAATCACTGCTGCAAGTTTCCAAACAATTAAATACTACGGTACTATAAAGTTTGAATTACGGGACAGTGAGCTGGAAATCTTCCAAGCAAGATAACTGTTGCCGAATAAACAACAAATGCGGATTATTGCTGCAGCTGAGGCAGCAATAGAAGCCATTTGGATCGAAAATAAATCTAATTAGATTAGATATAGTTCTGTTAGCAGCTGAGCTAGGCGTTAGCACATGCTAAGGAATTAAAGGTCTCATCGACGATCCAGATATATACTTTTATATCATCTGATTCGTTCGGATCATACATCGTGGCAATGTGATGATCATATAAATCGCGTCAAACGATAATCAAACAAATCCGCTGACGAAAACCTTTCCTCAGCAATTTGAGCGAACCGTACATGGTTCGGGTGTGGACACTTGAGTGACTAGCTATGTGCCAATGGGAGATTGTTGGACAAAATGACCCATAGCGTCACTATTTGCACAGAACATTGTGTTGTTGTAGCAAATTAACTATGTGACAAGGAAATTGCACTCTCATCATTTGTGATTAGATCACTATAGATATATAAATGAAGAGAGGTCCCTGTGATTAGTTCCTGGACTGAGAATGATATGAGACAGTATCAGTCCCCGAAGGATTAATCATTAAATATCCCTAGCCGGAGTATTATCGAGACTGGACATCGATAATGCGGAATAGGCTAGTATTGCACTTGTGTGCATTGTAAGGGCACAACGGCATAGTTCTCATATATATACGTATTGGATATTTATGCAAGTGCGATAGGAGGTCGTGTTTCACCGATGGTACGGGAAACAGCTTCGCTCTGGATAGACCCTCGGAATCCCATTGGTATTATGACTATGTGTCTATGGGAGGCCGATATCAAGGTAGGTGTGTATAGTCTTAACCTGAGACTTACATCGCTAATACTTACGATAATCGATAGACTTTGGTCTTGGTGGTACAGGGCTTTAACCGGTTCTGCGTACACCACTTCTGGTTTATCAGAGAGTCGTAGTGTATTGGGTGTGATGTCGAGACGGAAGTATCACTTCAGTCATATTGGAGATGATGTCACACAGGATACGGTATTAGTGCTCTTAAGTGATGCGCATCCAATCGTGATATTATGACCAGGTCATGAATATCCGATTATAGAGACTAGTTACCAGACATCCGACATGTGCTTCGGACGGGGCAGACACTTATCCAGCCCTAGCCCTAGCACGTGACTATCCGATACTGAGCCGATACACACAATACATGGTATACTACACTTGATACAGATCTTAATATTCTTAAATGGATATGTCCGGAGAATTGGGTAGACTTGGTGCTTTGCTAGGAGTCGACCTTGTCTCGTAAATCGGTAGAACGTAGTACTTGGTACGTACGTGATTCGGATACTCCGACGACCGTATTTACTGCCAACTTATCCGGGGATCTCATGGGTCGCTTCCCGATAATCCACCGATGACGCATAACTCGCACTCTTGAATAATCTGGGATTATACATAAGAGAGAGAAAATTAATCTAGGATTAATTACGGAGATATTTTATCTAGGATAAAATATCGTCTAGAGAGAGATAACGATTAATTTGGAATTAATCGGTAAATTAATATATTCGATATATTAAACGAAATTAGATTTCGACGCGGAATTAAAATTAGATTTTAATTCGGGCGAACGAATTAATTTAGAATTAATTCGTTAGCGACGTGAATAGTGAATTCGCTAGGCGTAATCATTTAATTACGACGCGACAGAAAAATCGTTAATTGGAATTAACGAACCCGAGCCCGAGTGTGATTGCGAGCACATTCGTATTTCGAATTCGAGTGCGGCGTAAGTCACATCAAGCATCAAATCAAACGTCAAGTCATTCATCACATCAAGCGTCAAATCAAACGTCACTTTGATTGATATGAGTGATTGATTGATTGATAGACTTACATCACATCACTTTATTAAAGTGACATGTGAATAGTGATGTGAGTTGGTGTAATAGTGTTGGAGGGAAAAACTTTTTGCTTTTGGTTTTAATTAAATCAATTAAGTAATTGGTTTTGTATTTTTTATTTGAAAAATATATAAACCTTTTTGGAAAAGGTTTGACCATTCCATTCCATTACACAACTTTCTTCTCTCTCATTTCTCTCTACTCTCTCACGCCCAAAATGAAAATGGTGACTGTTTTGGAAGCCAAAATGGCGTGAGCTAGGGAAGCCAAGAGTTGGGTTTTTGTGGCAAAAACCGCAAGTGCTAGCACACTACGAACTTGCGAAGGTGGTAGGGTGGTTCACCCATGAGCCGGGATCCGTCGGACGAAGCTTGGAGCTCCGTTTGTCATCTCAAAATTCTGTTTGGAGGGCAGTGGACTGCTGCAGTGGCGCCACCAAGGAAGTGGGTTTCTTGGCTTGAATCGTCTTCAAATCGACATAACCGATCGGTGAGTATTCCGCCATCTCCGTTGGTGTGTTCACACATGTTTTTCATTGCTTGTTTGATCTTGGGACCTAGATTAATTACCAACAATCTCTTCCCTCATTCCACTTGGACCAGCTTCTATTTGTTCCTTATTTTTCTTCTCTAGTCTTTCTAGTTTTTCTATCATGGTCTGGAGAAAGGACTGATTCGACTCACTTTTCTTTCTTATTTTTTCTTCCATCTTTTCCAACCATTTCATTATTATAGACTCTGGAGATCTGTGGTTCCTGTATTCCACCTTCATCTCAATACGTCGATTGTTTTTTGTCCTGGCCTCCCCACAGACGGAACCAACTGTTGACCACTGATTTTCATTCCTTGGGTAAATTCTAAAAACCCACTTCTCGAATAATCTTCCCCCCACTGTGAATTTGTTTAGTTTGACGGGAACCAAAAGCAAACATAGCGGAAAAATAAGAACAAATGCAAAGATCAACAAAGAATTTAACGTGTTTCGGTGGAATGGATCTAACCTGCGTCCACGGTCACAATGAAATGGAGCTTTTTATATGTGGTCAGACTAGATCGATCTCTTTTTACATGTGGTCGGGTATGACCGAATTATTATATTCTCTCTGTTTTTACAAGTAATACTTGGAAGTAAATTTTGTTAACCCTTACAAAAGTGCTCTCAACCTCTTTAAATACTAAAGAAAATAACCAATGTTCCACCATCCTTGTGATGTCAGCCACGTAAACCCACTACTGCCAATCAGGCTTGCTACCCCGTCTGTTCCGCCGAAGGTAAACCTGCCATATGATATTTCACTAAATCACTCTTTTTGGGTACTGTCATACACAACATTAATTATGCCAGCTTGTATCCACTTGCTTACGCGGTGACGTGTGTCAGAAATAACCCCATAAATTCCTCACTTGTAACATCAAAGCTTTATGAAGAGTATAAGTTCTCGATTCGTGCTTATACTGGTAATCCCGACCTGAGCAATATTGAGCCGCCCTCCCCCATAATGTCGAATGACTGAGCTGAGACTATCCCCATTTTTCTGAGCTACACTGGTCAGGTCTGACTTGGAGTCCTCAAGCACATACCTCCCTGAACAATCACACCCCTCAGGTCGGTAAAAGAATGTTTTCCGAGTTCGACCACTCAAACTACACCTAAAGGTGGTTGGGAGGCTTACATTCAAACATAGAATAATCCCAATTTTTTTCTAAACGAGAATCTGGTGTTAAAAATAAAATAACAAAACTTAAACTTTCAAAAAATGGACTTAATAACTATTCTTCATTTTTCTATTGGTTCACCAAATGAATTATTATACAATAAAGAATGAAACAACATCATTAAAAGCAAGAGTGAGACAAATTTCTAGTAAGTCAACAAATTATGAAGAATCAAATGATTCCATTGCTAATAAGGAAGCATCACTTTTACTGGATCAATATGTTCTAATCTTGGTTCTTGAAGCTTGTTCAAATTATCCTTAGGCGTTGGCACAAATATTCTTCAAAATTGGAAGGAAGAACGGATTTAATGGAAACATGTTAGACCAACATTGATCATTAGCTTTAGTGACAGCCTTACAACAAGCAGAGCCAATGCCACTTAATTCGCCACTAGTGAGTGATTTATAAATCTCTAAAGCACATCCTTCCGTGTTTGTAATTGTTAAAGGACAATCAATGAATGTAATTTATTATTATTGAAACATAAACTTTCAAATAAAGAGAATACAAACCAATCCAGTAACTTATAAAACAAGAAATAAAAATCAACAACAGAAAACTTACAATGTAAGTAATCGAAAAGAACCAAAATAACAATCTGACTTTGTAAATTGAGGCTATCAAAGCTATGTTTTATAGCAGAAATTCGCCCATACTCTTGTGCTTGTAGTTCTTCGGACGTCTGCCACCAGGATTCAATAATCTGATGATCAAATATTCTGCACTGAAAATCCGATCCCTTACAAATCTACTTGGTGTTTGATTTTAAGGATCAACAAGTTTGTATGTAGAGAATTTTATGAATTTAAAATCTATATTTCATCTTCTGCAAACTATTTTGTATTTATATATACAAAAGATGTAAAGATGTTGAAGATAAGTGTAAATATTTTTCAGTTATTTTAGAAAGGTTATGTTGATCAGACACAACCTTCTGAATCAAAATCAAAACTTTTATTAAAAAAATGTTTTCCAAGTAGCAAGGTATTTAATTAATCCCAATGAGCCCCAAGGCCCAAGGCCTATGCCCATCTTTAACTTAATTAAATATATATATGAAATATATTAATTAAATCTCATACCAAGCTAACAATCTATCAAGCCCAAGCCCAAGCCTTGCTTTTTCCAATTTAATATAAGTGTTTAGAAAACACTTATAAACTTTCCATCTTTCATATACATTTTAGATGTGGGACTATTCCCACGATTTCTATACAAACTCTTATAATACCCCACATTTGTATAACAAATAGTGGCGATACTGTACATAACATAATCCAGAGAAAACGCAAAATCGATACGCATCAAAAGATGTGTCTTTTGGACTTGAACCTTCCGTAGTAAGTACTTATTGGATTTATTGATGAGCCAGTGTATAGGAAACATTGAACTATTCATCACATTTCATAAATCAAGACACTAAGTATCACACACATCGAGTTTTGACACCTTTCAATTCATACGGTTGTGTTTATTTTGGTCCTGAACAATCCTGGATTCATATGAGCTTTAGAGAATTTAGCCATATCATTCTCATAAATGCGACCCCACATTACTCCTATATAGGTGACACAACGATTATACGAATTTTCTTTCTTCTGTTAGTGTCATTAAGAATGATTATTCATTCATCCTTATCGTCATAGATAGCATAACTTTAATTATCATAGGAATGAGCAGTTTGTTATGCTCTAATACTTGAGTTTCACCCAACTAGTTTGCCACATTGAACCTAGAATTGATTTACCAATTTGCTAGGTTGGGTTTCCGCTAAGTTACTTCTCATTGTATTGGCTTTAAGCCCATTCCCCTCGATAAATATAACACTTGCTCATTTGGTATATCTTTTGTTAATTGATCTGTAATATTCTCCTTTGATTTTACAAAATCAATGAAAATTACGCTAGTCAGGAGCATGCGTTTTATTGTGTTATTTCTACGTCTTATGTGCCTTGACTTCCCATTATACATATGGCTCTTTGCTCTCCCAATAGAAGCTATGCAGTCACAATGCACACATATGGCTGTCACAGGTTGAGGCCACATTGGAAAATCTTTCAAGAAATTCTTTAGCCATTTTGCTTATTCAACAGCTTTATCCTAGGCTATGAATTCTGATTCCATTTTGAACGTGCTATACAGGTTTGTTTTTGTGATTTCCAAGATACTGCAGCGCCTCCAAGTGTAAACACATATCCACTTGTTGCTTTTTCCGTATCATTTGAAATCCAATTGGCCCCACTATATCCTTCCAAAACTGGTGGATATTTTGTGTAATGTAAACTATACATCATTGAGTATTTAAGATATCTTAATACTCTAACTAAAGCATCCCAGTGATCCTTTGAAGGATTACTTGTATATTTTGCCAATTTATTCACAGAGTAGGCAATATCTGATCTAGTACAATTCGTGATGTATTGTAGTGTCCCAATTATATGAGAATTTCTAGTGTGATACAATATCCCAAATATTTTTCTTTAATGTACTCTTAGGATCAAAATGATTTTTAGATGGACTACTACCAAAGTGTCAAAATTTTCGAAGAATCGCTTCCACGTAGTATGATTGGCTGAGAATATAACCATCACTACTCGTTGAATTTGAATTCCTAAGATAACATCAGCTTTTCCCATGTCTTTCATATCAAAGGTCGAATTCAATATTCTTTTTATGGAATTTATGACACTTAAATTTGGTCCCATGATGAGCATATTATCAACATACAAACATATAATGACATATGAATCATTATTCAATGTCTTGATGTAGACACATTTATCACATTCATTGATCCGAAATCCATGTGATATCATTTTATGATCGAACTTCTCATGCCATTGTTTGGGCGCATGTTTAAGTCCATAAAGCGACTACACAAGTTTACATACTTTTTTTCTCTTGTCCTTTTGCTACAAACCCTTCAGGTTGTTCCATATAAATGTCTTCATCTAACTCACCATTCAAGAATGCAGTTTTTACATCCATTTGATATATTTCCAAATTTTAAATTGCTGCAATTGCAATTAACATCCTTATAGATGTTATTATGGTTACTGGTGAGTATGCGTCAAAGAAATCAAATCCTTGTTTTTGACGGTATCCTTTAGTTACCAAATGAGCTTTGTATTTATCAATTATACCATCAAGCTTCAATTTCTTCTTGAAAATCTATTTGTAACCAATCGGTTTGTAACCAGATGGCAAGTCTACTAACTCCCATGTATGGTTTTGTAGAATGGAATCAACTTCGCTATTTATTACTTCTTTCCAATAAATAGATTCAGTCGAAATTATGGCCTCTTGATATGTTTGAGGTTCAGCTTTAGTGAGAAAGGTTAAAAAATTAGGTCCGTAATCTTTTGCTACCTTGATTCTTTTTACTCTTCTAGGTTCTAACTTTTTCTCTTGGAGAGTTGATGTTGATTTATTTAGTTCTAAAATCTTGTCTTGAACACCAGATGAAGAGGAAACATTAACATTTTTTTCTTGACTAAATTCAAGCTCTTTACGTTTATTTTTATTAAGTCTATCTTTATAAGGAAATATATGCTCAAACCATTCAGCATTATTAGACTCAATAACTATATTTACTTGGATATCCGAAATTCCAGATTTAATTACTTGAAATGGGTATGCTGCACTATTTTTAGCATATCCAATAAACACACATTCAATAGTTTTAGGTCCAAGTTTAACTCTTTTAGGCAATGGAACTTGAACCTTTGTTAGGCAACCCCACACTTTCAGGATTTTATATGTCGGTAACATTTTCTTCCATTTTTCATATGGTGATTGATAACTCTTCTTTGGTGGAATTCTGTTCAATATGGTGTTAGCCGTGAGTAAGGCTTCACCCTACGTATTATGTGGTAAACCAGAATTGTTAAGCATGAAATTCATCATATTCTTTCGTGTTCTATTTTCCTGTTCAGCCACCCCATTATGTTATGGAGATTAGGGTGCTATTATTTGATGAATTATTCCTTTAGAAATACAAAATTCTGCCGAGGCATTAGATTCATATTCTCCGCCTCTATCAGATCGTAAAAATTTGATCTTCTTGTCTAACTGATTTTCCACCTCAGCTTTATATGTCTTCAACATATTCAAAGATTCAACTTTGCTATGTATTAAAATAACAATATCTACTACTATCATCTATAAAAGTGATGTAGTAATTCTTTCCACCAAGACTTGGTATTGATTTAAAATCACCCAAATCAATGTGAATTAATTCTAACAATTCATTGGACCTTTTAGTCACATATTTATATGACTTTCTAGCAAACTTTGATTTAACACAAGTTTCACATTTATGCATATTATTTTTGTATAATTTGGCAGTAAACCAAGATTGACCATTCTATACACACATTTAAAGTTTATGTGACCTAGTCTATCATGTCATAATGTAGAAGATTCAAGCAAGTAAACAAAAGCCTTATTTATTTTATTAATAGAAGCATCATCAATTACATTGAGTTTGAAGAGCCCTTCAGAGAGGTATCTCTTTCATAAAAATGTTCCGTCTTTAGTGAGAACAAATTTGTCAAATTCAAATACAAGTTTAAAACCCTTTTTTTTGTTAAAACAGAACTAGAGATAAGATTTTTAGTAATTTCAGGGACATGTAATACATCCATAAGAGCAAGTTCTTTCCCGGAAGTGAATTTCAAAACCACTTTCCCTTTTTCAGCAATAGCTGCAGTAGTTGCATTGCCCATATATAGCCTTTCATCGTCACTGTTAGAGTGTAGGTGATAAACATATTCCTATTTCAACAGATATGCCTTGTTGCACCAGTATCCATCTACCAATCTTTACTGTCAGTCAATAAATTGACTTCAAACACAATAACACCAACAAATTATTCTTTAACAATATTTGCTTGTTTATTGTAGTTCTTATCGTTTGGACCCGGATTTCCTTTCTTGTGGTGGTAGTCTAGTGCTCGGTGTTTAGTTTTTCCACACACCCAACAAACACCTTTAATTCCCTTGAAATTTTTCCCTTTTGCAGCAAGAGCTTTCTAATTTTTATCTTTCCATTTATTGTTCCATCCACTCTCAATAACATTCGCTTTGGATTCAAATTCTGAAACATTTGCACCCTCAGTTTGAGAACCAGATCCTCTATTGATATATAAGTCTTTTTATGCTTCAAATGTATCTTGAAATCGTTCCAAGATTGAGGTAATTTTTCTATCATAGATCTGACAGTAAACTGTACCGGTAGTACCATGCCTTCCGCCGTAAGTTCATGCATAAGAATATGCAATTCTTCTACTTAGTTGACAACAATCTTTGAATCCACCATTTGGTACTTTAGAAATTTCCCAATAATGAATTTCTTTGAACCAGTATCTTCAATCTTATGTTTGTTTTCCAGGGATTCCCATAGTTCCTTGGCAGTCTTATAAGATCTGTATACATCATAAAAAGAATCATCAAGGTGATTCAGAATATAATTCCTACATAAAAACTCACTGTGTTTCCATGCATCAATTGCATTGAGTTTTTCTGCAGGAATATTATCTCCCTCTGCCACATGACATTCTTCCTTGACGACATGTGCAAGGTTCAATATTGTTCGATAAAACAACATTTTCTATTGCCATCATTTGAAATCATGTCCTTTGAACTTGTCTGGTTTCTCAACATGAGGCTTCACAGCATTCACAAATTGTTCCATTGGAATTTCTGCTATAGATTGTTAATGAACAATCAATGAAAGCAATTTCTTATTATTGAAATATAAACTTACAAAAAAAGAGAATACAAACCAATCTAGTACCTTACAAAGCAAGAAATAAAAATCAACAACAGAAAACTTACAATGTAAGTAATGGAATAGAACAAAAAAAAAAACTGACATTGTAGATTGAGGCTAGCACTGATGGCTATGTCCTATAGCATAAATTTTCCCCTAGTATTGTGCTTGTAGTTCTTCGGACGTCTGCCACCAGGATTCAACAATCTGATGGTCGAAGATTCTGCACTGAAAATTCGATCCATTGCGAATTTACTTGGTGTTTACTTTTAAGGATCAACAAGTTTGTATGTAGAGAATTTTTGAATTTCAGATTCTATCTTTCATCATCTGCAAACTGTTTTGTATTTATATATACAAAAGATGTAAAGATGTTGAAGATAAGTGTAAATGTTTTTCAGTTATTTCAAAAAGATTATGTTGATCAGACACAACCTTCTGAATCAAAATCAAAACTTTTATTAAAAAATATTTTCCAAGTATCATGGTATTTAATTAATCCCCATGAGCCCAAGAGCCCCAAGACCCAAGGCCCATCTTTGACTTAATTAAATATATATCAAATATATTAATTAAATCTCATACCAAGCTAACAATCCAACAAGCCCAAGCCCAAGCCTTACTCTTTCCAATTTAATATAAGTGTTTAGAAAACACTTATAAACTTTCCATCTTCCATATACATTTTAGATATGGGACTATTCCCACTATTTCTATACAAACTCTTACAGTATTAGCCGAGCAACATTCTCTAATTTTAATCACATCTATTGTTGGCATAGTGAGTTTGCTCCCGACGTTCGTTCCATACAGATGATAATAAGGTGAAGGAGCAGCACAAAATTTCTTGAGCAATGAAGGAAATATGAGATGATATGGAAACATCTTATACCAACATTTACCTGTCAGTTGATTGAGGTCTTCGCAACAAGCATGACCAATGCTACTTACATGACTACTGGAAACTGAGGTATAAATCTCTGACTGGCAACCTGGAATGTTTGTTAGCGGTAACCAGCATTTTCCTGCACCTTTTACAAACGGTAATAGGCCTGGAATTTATGAGATTGGCATTACTGGTGGCAATGGTGCCAATGGTGTGAACTGTTCTAGTCCTGTTGAGACCAGCATTGCTATGCATGCCATAGCCATCATCATAGGAATTGTATTTGCTGAAATTTTCGCCATCGGACCAGCTATGTGTAATTTAAACTGGAAGAATTTTGCTGTGTATGTATGTTTATTTTGTGATTCTGGAAGAAATTTATAGGGAACTAATTGTATGTATTTGTCACAGTACGAGCTCTTGAAGAGTGCTAACAATTTTTAGATTTATCCCAGTAGATCCTTATTCCTAGAATAAAGGTTGCCTCTCCCAAGTTTTTCTATGGAGAATTTTAATGAAAGCCAAGCTTTCACCGATTTTACTATGGGAATGTCATTGCTTAAAAAATAATATATCATTAGTGTGTAGGACAATGAATGTTAGTGCGCTCCCATTAACCTTCTAATATACACAAGAATCATCTTCGTTTTGAATGAAACCATATACCATTATGATCTCATCAAAACATTGGTTCTAAGAACGAGATGCTTGCTTCAACCCATAAATGGGTCAATTTAACTTGCAAACCTTGTTTGCATGTTTTGGCACGAAACAGTCAGAGTGTTGTATATAAACATCCTCCAAAAGGTTTTGGTTAAGGAAAACGGTTTTGACGTCCATTTGTCATATTTCATAATCGAAATATGCAGCAATGGCAAGCATTATCCAAATGGATTTAATCATGGCAACATGTAAAAGGTTTCATCGTAATCCACACCATGTTGATGATGATACCCTTTCGATACTAGCCTAGCTATGTAATTTGTATGTTTCCATCCATGTTTGTCTTCACCATGAAGATTCATTTGCTACCAATAGGCACAATGCCTTCTGGTACATTAACCAGTGTCCAAACTTGGTTGGTATACATGGAATCCATATCGGACTTCATGGTATTTTACCATAAAATGGAGTCGATACCTTGTATCGCTTCCTCATACGTAGCCAGTTTGTATTCCTAGTAGGTTGTTTTCTAACTCTCTCCAACCTACGAGGTTCTTGTGTATTAGAAGATTGTGGAATAGTCTCATCCCTGATGAACTATTGGTGTTCCGTAGGGGTCGGTGCCAGGAACAGTATCATTTCAATTTTCATTGAGTTTTACTTTCCTCCCACTAACCATTGCATTTATGAATTCCTTTTCGAGGAAAATTGCATGGAGAGCAATAAATATTTTTGTTTTCTTATGAGTTGTGTAAATAGTATCCTTTGGTTTCCCTAGGATAATAATTATAAATAGGCACTTATCCGATTTGGGTTGTAGTTTGGTACCATCCAAACATTTAACGTATGCCAAACATTCCCAAAGCTTCTGGAATGAGAAACCCCGATTTCTTTCCTGTCCATATTTCATATGGAGTCTGTCCAACACTTTGACGGAACCTTATTCAAAATAAGTATTGCACTGTTCAATGCGTATACCTTGAAGAAAATTGGTAGCTCAGTGTGACTCATTATTGTCCTTACCATGTCCAACAAAGTTTGGTTTCTCCATTCGGACACATCGTTCGATTGAGGTGTTCCGGGAGGAGTCCACTGTGAAAGAATACCATACTCTTTCAAGTAATCGATAAACTTATTGCTCAAGTATTTTCCACCACGGTCCAACCGTGATATTTTAAAACTTTTACTGGTATGTTTTTCTACTTCATGTCGAAACTCTTTGAATTTATCCAAAGTCCCCGATTTGTGTTTCATAAGATACACATGACCATAACGAGATGCAACATCCATAAAGGTTATGAAGTATTCATATTCACCTCTAGCCTGGCTAGATATGGGCCCGTATACGTCACTATGATCGAAGGTTAACAGCTCGGTGGCACGTACACCTTTACCACTAAAAGGCATTTTAAGCAATTTTCCTAATAAACAAGATTCGCAGACGTCATATGAATTAGGATCAAATATGTCCAAGTATCCATTCTTTGAAAGTGCGGATATATGAGTCTTGTTAATGTGTCCCAGACAACAATGCCACAAATAAGTCTCATCATATTTATTCAATTTGAGCCTTTTGTTTGTCATATTTATATGTTTGAGATTCATTTATATTCAAAATATAAAGAATATTATTATTAACATCTGCTATACATATCAAAATGTTATCTTTATATACAAAACACCCAGTGTTCCGGAATACAAAGGTATATCCGCAACGGGTTAAACAAGATGTAGAGATGATGTTCCAAGTCGAACTAGGTACAAAATAATAGTCACCTAATGTAATTACATGCCCTAAGGGCAGATACAAAACATAGGTCCCAACAGCCAAAACAGCGACTCTCGTCCTGTTTTCGACTCGTTGGTCTATCTCACCTGAAGCCAGTCTCCTGCTAATCAGCAGATCCTGCACATCATTATATATCTGAGTACCATATCCAGAATAGAAAATCTAATTTTTTAAACTAGTTGTGGACATGTTTATAACAAACATACTTGAAGTCGGAGCCTTTCCTGTCTTCGCTTCCTTTAACTCCGCCTTGTACTCACGGCAGTCAATCTTCCAGTGACCCCATTTGCCACAATGTAGGCAGACATATTGGGATATGTCCTTAGTCTTCTCAGAAGACTGTGATGATTTAGCCTTGCCTTTGTTTCTTCATTTTCTTCACACCCCAGAAGCCTTCGGCCAAGCCTTGGCCATCTAGGATGTCGAAGTACGGTGAGCCTCGCGCTTCTTGCCCTTCGGAAGCTCTGGCTCTGCTTCTTTTAGCATTGCCATTAACTCTCCAATAATCTTATCTTAGTTCATCATGTTATAGTTCATGATGAACCCGCCCAAGCAGTCGGGCAGAGACTGTAATATCAAATCTATGGAAGTCTCAACTTCAAAAGGTTATGTCCAGCTGACCTTGCTGTTCGATGTCAGCAATCATCTGTGACATATAGTGCTCGACAGACGTACCCTCTGACATACGCAAGTGAAAGAGCTTCTTTTGTAATTCTTACTTCTGTGATCTAAGGTTAGATCTGTGAAGATCCTTCAATTTCAACATCATACTATAAGGATCCAATCATTTGTTCTGACAATGAAATTGAGGAGTCATTACGGCAAGCATGACGGTTTGAGCATTAGGGTATCATCACAATGAGTCTTCCAAAGCTCATGCTCTACTATTTGCTCAACTCCGGGCTCAGGCCCGAGAGGTTTCTCTATGACATAGAGTAACTTCTCGACTCCCAGGACTATCCTGAGATTCATCTCCAAATCTGGAAAATTGGAGTCGTTAAAGACATTATTGCCCATGATGATGTCCATAACGCTAATCTTTCAAGCCATCTCGATTGTAATGGTCCAACTATCCAATTAACGATTTTGGGTATACTCAAAATGTAATGGTTACTATAGTCCAGCTATATAACCAACTACAAGTGGAGTAGTGTCTTGTACAATCTAACTGTTCAAAGAAAGTAATATTCAATATTAGTCCAACTAATATATTTATAACAATGATAAATAAAATAAAAGAGCACGTGTATGCAAATATTAAATGAAATTGCAAATTTAATACTGGTCTCCCACTATTTTTCGACGAGCCTCTAACCCTATGTGGAGTACTCGGGAAACCCAGTTTCCTAGTGGGCTAGGATCCTGTTAAATAACACACAACATTGACTTTGGCCAACAAGCTGTATGAAACTTAACTAGGTAGATTTCTAAGATCAATTGGATCTCATCCAATTCCTAGATCCGGTAGGTGGACCTCCAAGTCCAAGATATATATCCAAGATATATTTCCTAACATTTTCCTCTAAATCAACTAAGCCTTAGCTTTTGCTCAACAAGCTTAGTGATTCCAGTTAAGCGTGACCCATTAACAGTGGGAAAGTTTCGTAATCCATATCGATGTACAGAAATGACATTGACTTTGGCCAACAAATCACAACTGCCCAAGACATGCGATATGTAACAAAGCTTTCGTGGTTCAAACACATCCGCGATGGACAATGATCTTGACTTTGGCCAACAAACCAATGCCAATCTTGGATCTTGAGAAAGAACCACTCAATTGAAGGAAAACACTTAATATTTAATGAGGTTTTCACGTAAATTGATAATCAATTTATTATCTTTGATTAGGTCTCATCATACACCCTTAAACATGCATTCTAAAAGCATAATAAGGTGCGAATAAAATTAATATTGATATACGGATGGATATATAATACAATTTGTTCCTAGAACAAATCTCTCCATTTCCTCTCTCTCACTAGCACTATACATACTTCTACCCAATTATATAACACTAAAAGAAACCTCATTTACATTGAGGGGAATTGGTGAGAAGAGAAATACAAAGAAAATCAGAGGTGAAAGGCTGGACACGCAGGTCCAATTTAAATAAATTATAAATTTACAACAATTTCCAAAATTACCCACACCCATCTAATATTCATCCGATATACATTATTCATATAAATACATCCAAGTATTCACGCAAAGCATGCTATCAATCAATCTAATCCAATTAATTAATCTTTGATTAATGACCATCCAATGTTAAACAATGATTTGATTTGCGCGAGTCCAACTCGTTAAGAATAAATACTCAAAGTACGTATTCTTGAATTATATCGAACTATAATTTAAATCCAATTTAAATTGTTTCCAATACTAATTCGTGTTTAATTTCAAATAAAATAATTAAACTTATTTTAGTGCCTTTCGGACTGGGATTCCAAATCCAATCCAATTGGCTCTCAAATGCCTAATTAGCATCCAATGCCAATTCAATTAAAGTCCAATGGGCTTTCAATTAATTCTTTAGGCATGGGCTTGGACAATTATGGATCCAAACCAAGATGCCAAGGCCCAATTAGGAATCACCCTTTGCCAAAAAAAATCATTTTAGGCCCATTAGGCCCAATTAGTCATATTTTGACTTTATAGAAATGATTTTAGGCCCAATTGGATCCAACCCAATTGTCCAAAACCATGCTTGGCCCAACCAAGCCCATTAGCCCAAATACAACTAATTAAATTAATATATTATTCCAAATTACATATTAATATAATTAAAGTGTAATTAACATAATTAATCAATTAATCTAATGTTTCCAAAACACTAATTAATCCAATTAATCATGCTCAATTTCAAATTCATGTCCAACACAAAATTGAAGCAAAATCAACTCATTCTAACATGCTCAAGCTCACGACAACACATGAAATTAACATCCAATTTTGATTTCAATCTAATTAAATCAACAATTAACATTCAATTTCATGCCAATTAACATATCCAATTGTCAAAATTCAAAAAATTACCATGAGCATTTTCTAGGGACCATTCGGCCATGCTAGTGAATTTGGGGAAAATTAATCTAATCAATTTTTAACAAATTCAATGATGCACAAATCCAATTCATCATCATCCAAACACAACCATACAACCAATTTAGAATTTTCACACTCCAAGCATAAAATCCCTAAATTAATTCCCAAATTAAAGTTAAGAACCTAGAATTTAAAATCAAGTTTAGGTGGATCTGATACCATTGATAGTGTCCTAGACATGTCCAATGAACCTAAACAAGATTTGTGTGTGAATAAATAAGTGAAAGTAGCAAAAATACTCACATTGATCAGATTGGAGATTTCAATATTTTCCTTGGATATGGAAGCTCCAAGCTTGGTGTTGAATTCCAAACTTAAGGGTGAGTTTCCCTATCACCTTAGTTTGATTCTCAATGTGCTAGAAATGGTGAATTTTTACAACAAAAATTCAAGGAGAATAACAAGCAAGTTCGGCCAAGCGAGAGGAAAATAGGAGAGAAGAGTGAATAGTGATTTAAGTTTCCAAAACTTGTAAAAAGTATATGTTTTGATTTTCCAAAATCAAGTTATGTTACCAAAGTTGGTGGTTGGGAGAATTAAATGAATTAATTACTTTTCCAACAACTTCCATCACAAAGTGACATGTGATGTAAGTTAGTGGGGCCCACCACTTTTGAATTCAAAATTTAAGTTGGCTCACACAACATACTTTGGGCCCGGGTTCGTTTAATCTGATTAAACGAATTTTCCGTCGCGACTTAATTAAATCCAATTTAATTAAATAATAATGCATAGCAAATTATTACAAAAGTCGCTTATGAATTAATTCCAAATTAATTCGTTCGCTTGAATTAAAATCTAATTTCAATTCCTTATTGAAATCCAATTTCAAATTAATATTTCCGATATATTATTTTAGCCCAATTAAATAAATTAAATAGTAAAATCCAATTTAACTATTAAATTTACTTTACCGATTAATTCCAAAATTAATCGCGTTCTCTCTTCTAATCGAATTTAATCCCAGATAAATTCTTACCGCAATTAATCCCAGATTAATTCTTTCTCTCATAATTAATCCCGGATAAATTTTTACCGTAATTAATTCCAGATTAATTTTCTCTATGATAATTAATTCTAGCTTAATTCTGTTCGAGTCAAATATCATCGGTGAATCTTTGGGAAGCGACCCAAGAGATCCCTGAATATGTTGGTAGTAAATATGGTCATCAGACTATCCGAGCACTTACGTACCCGGCATCACATTCTTACCGATTTACAAGACATGGTTGGCTTCAAGCAAAACACCGTGCCTACCTAATTGTCCAGAAATATTCAACGAGGAATATATAATCTTTATCAGGCGTAATATACAATGTATTACGTAATACAATTTATTATCCGGTGTCACATGTTAGGCATAGGGCTGGAATTGTGTCTGTCTTGTACGAAGCATATTTCGGATCACTAGCAACTAGTCTCTGTAATCGGATAATCATGACCTAGTCATACTATCCCGATAGCTGCAGCATTTAAGAGTACTAGTTCTGATCCTACGTGATCATCATCTCTATATGACTGGAGTGATACTTCCATCTTGACATCACGCCCAATACACTACGATTCTCAGTATACCCAGAAGAGGCGTACACAGAACCTGTTAAAGCTCCGGAAGACCAAAACCAAAGTATACTGATTTTCGCAATTATTAGAGATGCAAGTATCATGTTAAGACCATATACACCTACACTGATTCGGATTCCCATCGACATATAGTCATTATACCAATGGGACTCCGATGGGTCTATCTAGAGCGAAGCTGTTCCCGGTCCAACAGCTAACAAAACCTCATATTACACTTGCATAA
>SKCR01054877.1:0-29366 GCA_019454045.1 Zanthoxylum bungeanum | reverse complement strand
TCTCTTTTCTTTTTTTTCAACACACCTACCATTTAAGTAGCATTTCTCCTCATGGTGGTCCTAATACTTGCCCATGGGAGCTTCACGATTATCGGTTATAGGTGGTTCATTTTTCTTTAGAGACTTTTCTTTCATTTTCCAACCATACCACACATCATAACATAAGCAAAATCAAGAAGACATCTAAGCAAACGGTCATCACCGACCTATAATTTCTTCGATAGTCACTTTGCTTACTATTCAGGTTTTCACTGCTAAGAACCATAATCAAGTGCTTACGAGTCTAACATAGATCAATTACTCAAAATTATCAGATAAAAGCACGTCAAAAGTTAATCGTTTCTAAGGTTTCAGCCTAAAGCAATCAGTTTCATCATCGGACTTATGTCTAACTATCAATGACTAAAAAAACAAATAATAATTTTTTTTCTTTTTTCTTTTTTCCTTTTCCTTTTTCTTTTTTTCTTCTTTTTTCTTTTCTCTCTTTTTTTTTCTCTTTTTTTTTTTCCTTTTTTTTCGAAGGCCCCCCAATGGTCTTTCTACCCTTCCGTAAGCTTTTCTATTTATCGATTTCCTTTCCCCGCTATCCATGTTTGGCTAAACTCTCTTGAATAAACCCTTTTTTTCTCTAACCCAACGGATATCCATGATGGCTTTTAAGACACAGAGGGTTAACATGATGCATGTATGCATGAGATGCATGTGACATATGAGATATAATATGAATGTGGTTATCAAAAGCATAAAAGGGGCAACTTCTATAGGATATACAACTATGGTTCTCATGCGGGTTTATGACAATGCCTTTGATTGAACTCCCTCAACCCACTATAGAAACGGGAAACTAATGCACAAATCATACACATCACAAGACATGATTTCGGGGCCAATTCTCTTATCCCCAGTGGAGTCGCCAGACTGTAGGACACAGGACCTGACGTCACTGTTCTGTTCTTAGGCTCGGGGACCTAGTTGGGAAGTACAAAATAACATGGAGTCACCACCCGATGTGAACCGGGACAAAGATTTAAGGCCGCACTCACCCCTCGCAAGGGAAGACCTCAAACCGTTGGGTTCAGAATTGTCCCTTACTTATGCCACTTGTAATAAAATGATTTGTACAATATTCTAACCAAGCCTAAACAACATATTTCCAAGGATGATTTACTCCTAAGTTCGCATGCATAAAATAAAACCATTATAACGACAATATCATACAATAATCTCATGGCATACCTCAATTATATAATGCGGAAAATAAAGAACAAACTAAACATAATGCGAATTCCTAACGCAAAATAAATGACTAATCATGCTTGAATACCATCTTATGAACACATCAAATAAATAACATGCAGAATTCAAGTAACGAATGACAAACAAATCAAAACATCAAAAACAAAAACATGCGCCGTTTTTATCAAGTGGTACGTGGAGTTGTATCCCGAGTGCATATTATACTACCGTCCATTCAGAATCGGCTATGAAATTTATGTCCGGGTTTCTATCCTATATACCACGAGAGGCGGCACATTTTCATTTTATTCAAGGGCCACAACATACATCATTTTACAATATATGCATATTTATCTACTCAAGGGCCACAACATGCATTTCCACATAACAATCATGCAAACAATACTCAATTAATAATGAAAATAAAACAGAAAACGAATGTGGAAAATACCCTCAGGTCTAACCTTTTATGTCGACTTTGAACTCACGTTTCACGGCCGTCGGAAGGGCTATCACACCGCAACTTTTCTGGTTCACTGGATTGCATTTTACCTCACTGTTTCTCTGTTCAAGTTACTGTTTTGACCTCCGTTTTGCTACTGTTTCCTCGCGGTTTCTGCTTACTGTTTCATGTCTCGTTTTGGTGTTTTAGGCTACTAATTTGGGTGTTTTCGGGGACTGTTTTGGCGGTTTCTAAAGGGTCTAGGGCTGCTGTTTCGGGGGTATGTTCTGGTGCAGTTTTATGGTAAATACTGACTGTTTTGGGGTTGTTTTTGTCTCGGTTTAAAGTGCAAATTTTGGACTGTTTTGGTTCACTGATTTGGGGATCTATGGGCCTGTTTTGGAAGGGGTTAAGGGCAGTTTCGGGACATTTTAGGGGCTAATTTGGTGCAGTTTAGGTGCTTAGGTTGCTGTTTTTGGCGTGGCTTTGGGTGGTCAATGGGCAGTGAATTTGTGTGGCTCGTGAGTGTTTGGGCGTGAGAGAGAAGTGGGGAGTCGGTGGGGGCTGTTGTGTGTAATGTGTTCTTTGTGAGAGAGAGAACGGAAGCTATTCACGTGGGAATTGTTGAAGGGTCGTGATGGTATTGTGAGGGCTGTTAGTGGCTGACGTTCATTGAAGGTGTTTAAGGCGTGAAGGGCCTGACAGTGAGAGCGGCGTGAAGAGAATCGTGATTTGTGAAGGGTTCGGTGTCGTGGTTTGTGTGGTCTTTTGAGGGTGTACTGTATGGCTTTGAAGGAGGCAGCAACGTGTGCAGTAGAGTGTATGTTGAGTGAAACTTAGGACGTGTGTCCTTGTGTTTGTGTGCATTTCAATGAAAGAGAGAGTGTGTCCATTATTGTGTTTAAGAGAGACGAAGGGCGTGTAGGGTTCTTTGTTTTAGTTCCAGCCGAGAGTTTGTTTTTGTTTATAGGGTTTATGTTTTGTCATTTCGTGAGTGAGAGGGAATGGTGAGAGAGAGAGGGCGAGAGTCAGTGTCTCCAAGGTTTAGGGTTTCATTTTTTTGTTTGTCTTTGTCGTGAATAGAATGGTGAATGAGGGAGGAGAGCCATTAAGGTTTTTATTGTTATGTTTATATATTAGTGCATTAGGGTTGGCTTAGTTTGTTAATAAGGAAATAAATCAAGTATTTTAGGTGTATTTAATTTGATTATTTTAGGCAAGAAAATATGTGTATTTTAGGTGGATAATATTAATTTAGGTGAATGATTATTAAATGGAATTAAATTATGTTGATTTATTTTTAAATTGGAAGAATTTATTTACTTTTGGTATTTGATTTTAATTTAATTTGATTTAATTTTAATTGGTTTCAATGGATTTTAGTTTAATTCAATTCAATTAAATTTAATTTGTGTTGGTTTTAATTACTTAGATTTAATTTAATTTGTGACATATTTTAAATGTTTTAATTATTTATTGGATGTGATTTATGTTGGATAATATGACCCATAGCGTCACTATTTGCACAGATCATTGTGTTGTTGTAGCAAATTAACTATGTAATAAGGAAATTGCACTCTCATCATTTGTGATTAGATCACCATAGATATATAAATGAAGAGAGGTCCCTATGATTAGTTCCTGGATTGAGAGATGATATGAGACAGTATCAGTCCCCGAAGGTTTAATCATTAAATATCCCTAGCCGTAGTATTATCGAGACTGGACATCGATAATGCGGAATAGGCTAGTATTGCACTTGTGCACGTATGTGAGGGCACAACGGCATAGTTCTCATATATATAAGTGTTGGATACTTATGCAAGTGCGATAGGAGGTCGTGTTTCACCGATGGTACGGGAAACAGCTTCGCTCTGGATAGACCCCTCGGAATCCCATTGGTATTATGACTATGTGTCTATGGGAGGCCGAAATCAAGGTAGGTGTGTATAGTCTTAACCTGAGACTTGCACCGCTAATACTTACGATAATCGATAAACTTTGGTCTTGGTGGTAGGGGGCTTTAACCGGTTTGTGTACACCACTTCTGGGTTTATCAGAGAGTCGTAGTAGAGTATTGGGTGTGATGTCAAGATGGAAGTATCACTTCAGTCATATTGGAGATGATGTCACGCAGGATACGGTATGGTATTAGTGCTCTTAAGTGCTGCGCGGCCATCGGGATATTATGACAAGGTCATGTATATCCGATTATAGAGACTAGTTACCAGACATCCGACATGTGCTTCGTACGGGGCAGACACTTATCCAGCCCCAGCCTAGCACGTGATTATCCGATACTGGGCCAATATACACAATACTACGGTATATACGCTTGATACAGATCTATATATTCCTGTAAGAATATTTCTGGAGAATTGGGTAGGCATGGCGCTTTGCTAGAAGCCAACCTTGTCTTGTAAATCGATATAAACGTAGTACGAGGTACTTACGTGTTTGGACAGTCCGACGATCGTATTTACTGCCAACATATCCGGAGATCTCATGGGTCGCTTCCTGAAGATTCACCGATGACGTATGACTCGCACTTTGATTAATCTGGGATTAATTAGAAGAGAGAGATAGAATTAATCTGGGATTAATTCGATGAGAGAGAAAATTAATCTGGGATAAAATATTAATTAAAGAGAGAGAACGATTAATTTGGAATTAATCGATAAATTAATATATTCGATATATTAATCGAAATTGGATTTTGACGCGGAATTAAAATTAGATTTTAATTCGGGCGAACGAATTAATTTAGAATTAATTCGTTAGCGACGTGAATAGTGATTCGCTAGGCGTAATCATTTAATTACGACGCGACGGAAAATTCGTTAATTTGGAATTAGCGAACCCGAGCCCGAGAGTGATTGCGAGCGCATTCGCATTTCGAATTCGAGCGCGGCACGCAAGTCACATCAAGCGTCAAATCGCTAGTCGCATCAATCGTCAAATCAATTGTCACTTTGAGTGATGTGACTTGACAACATGTCACTTTATTAAAGTGATGTGATGTGACTTAAAGTAAAGTAAAGTGAAATGATGAAAGCTTTTGCTTTTTGACTTTGTATTTGGTAAATGAAAAAGGCTTTTGTATTGATTTTATTTTGAAATAAAAATATAACATAGTAAAAAAACCATTTGCCTTTTCTCTCTCATGATTCACGGTTTCACGTGAAATGATCTCCCTCCCTTTCTCTCTCGGCTTTCAAGCCCGTTTCATCTCTTTCTCTCTCGTTTTTCTGGTTCTGCCGAGAAATAATGAGAAACAAGATTGATTTTGTTTCAAAACATGTGCTAGCACACCTTGAGTGATACATAGGTGATAGGGAAGTGATTCTTTGAGCTTGGAAAGCTTGAAGCTTGGAGCTTCAATGGAGTCATGCATGGCCGAAAATGGTGGAGTCCAAACCAGTCCAACCGAGCAGCCCACTGTCAAGGAAAGCTACTGCCGAGCTCAATGGAGGATGAAAACGCAGCTTGTGTTCTTCCTAGCATCAAACCCATTCAATGTGAGTATATTCCGCACCTCCTTTGATGTGTTCATATGCGGTTTTTATGCATGATTTGTTGATCTTGGGACTTGATTTAACTCCAACAATGGTATCAGAGCTTTTGATGCATGAAAACCGAATTAGGGTTCTTGAGCAAATTTGGGGCTTTTTGATTTTAGCTTGATTCTGTCTAATTGATTGTTTGAGAATGATTATATATGATTGAATTTGAGTTGTATAATCAATTTGATAAAAAAAATTGATTGGATTGATTTTCCCCAATTTGCTTATTTTGGTCAAACTTTAATTTGGGTAAACTCGATTTAGGCATGATTGGTTGAATTGTTTGATGCATTATGCTTGAATGAGGTTGAATTGAAGTTGTGCA
This sequence comes from Zanthoxylum bungeanum, assembly GCA_019454045.1. Classification (NCBI taxonomy): domain Eukaryota; kingdom Viridiplantae; phylum Streptophyta; class Magnoliopsida; order Sapindales; family Rutaceae; genus Zanthoxylum; species Zanthoxylum bungeanum. Next base: position 23,800 of record SKCR01054877.1, on the reverse strand, counting down.
TGATCAATTTCAAGAAAATTGGATTAGATCAATTTTCCCCAATTCTTTAGGTTGAAATGAAACTTGAAATTGGGGGTAAAATGTGTTTAAGCATGTTTTAATTGAATTGGATGTTTAAGTATGCTTAGAACATGTTTAATTGAGATTGTGTGTGATCAATTTCATGAAATTGGATTGGATTCAATTTTCCCCAAATGGAGGCTTGGCCGAAAATTGGAAGACCCTAATGTCTTGGTAATTTTGTTTTGTTTGATCATTGGATGACTTAAAACAATTGGTTAATGTTGTTTTGAAGTTCAATTGGATTGAATTTTGATTTGGAACATTTTTCCCTTTAAAGTGGCTTGGCCGAATTTTATAAGGACATGAAATTCATTGTGATTTTGTTGTTTGATTCATTGGATGAGTGAATTGATTTGGTAAATTATGATTGTGGATTCAATTGGATTGAAACCGAATCGAATTGAAAAACCCCTAATTGCCGAGACTTGAAAGCATGTTATTGGGTTTGATTTTAATTGATTTGTGTTGGACACTATTTGGTTGTTAAAGTGCATGATTAATTAGGCTAATTGATATTTTAGAAATGTTAATTGGGTAATTGATTGTGTATTACACTTAGGTTAATTAATTGTGAAATTTGGAATTTTATAAGTTAATTAATTTGAGCTTGATTTTGGAAATTGGGCTTGTTAGGTTGTAATTGGGCTTTTGGGCTTTGTTGTAACAAAGTTGGGTTTAGGCAAAATTGGTTGGATCCAATTAGGCCCAAAACCGAATCCAAAAGGTCCAATTATGACTTAATGGACCTTAATTATTTAATTGGGCCTAATGGGCCAAAATTAATTTAAAGGCTTATGGGGTAACTCCCGGATTGGATTTTGGTTGTTCGGTTTGACCCGAGTTGACCAAAAGTCCACGCCTATAGAAATTAATTAAAAGCCCATTGGACTTTAATTAAATTAATATTGGATATTAATCGGGCTTTGAGACCCGTGCGATTAAATTTGGAATTTAAGTCGTAAAGGTTTCGTTAATAAAGTGTAATATTTAATTTGGAATTAAATAATGAATTAGAATTAAATACGTATTAAATTGGATTTAATCATGTAATTTAATTAATTAGTAGAAATCGTACTTTGAGTACGTGTTCGCAATACGAGTTTGACTCGAACAAAATCAAATCTTTGTTTGAACATTGGATGATCACTAATTATCAAGATTAATTAATTTGATTAGATTGATTGATAACATGCTTGTATGAATACATGGTTGTGATGTTTGAATAATGTATATCGGATGGATATTAGCCGGGTGGGGCGATTTGGAAATTGTAATAAATTTGATTTATTAATTGGACCTGCGTGTCCAGCCTTATCTCCTATTTCTTTGTATTCTCTTCTCACCTATTCCCCTCCATGTAAAAGAGGTTTCTTTAGAAGTGTAGTGTAACGGGTAGAAGTAGAATACACTAGTGCTAGCTTGAGTGAGAAAGGGAGAGATTTGATCTAGGATCAATGTGTTAAGTATCCATCCGCATATCATTATTTTATTTTCATATACGCTTTATTATGTATTTAGAATGCATGTTTAAGGGTGTATGATGATGAGACCTTAACAAAGATAATTAAATTGGTAGCCAATTTGCACGCGAAAAACCCTCGTTAAATATCAAAGTCATTTCCTTCCATTGAGTGATTCTTGCTCAAGATCGGAGATTGTCAGGGGTTGTTTTTGACCAAAGTCAAGCCCTTGTCAGTCAAAGATGTGCTTTAATCACGAGGCTTTGTTATATATCGGTGTCGTGTCCAAGTTGTGGTTGTTTTTGACCAAAGTCAAGACCACTTCTTGTCCATAGACATTGATTACGAAGCTTCCTGTCAATGGGTCCACGCTTGACTGGATCACTAGGTTTGTTTTTGGCCAAAGCCAAGGCCTAGTTGATTCAGAGGAAACGGGGTAGGGTATATATTCGATATATAGGCATATATTAGATATATGTTTCGGACTTGGATGTCCACCTACTGGATCTAGGAGTTGGATGGGATCCAATTGATCTTCGACGTCTACCTGTTAATTATCATACAATTATTTATTGACCAAAGTCAGGATTGTATGATACTTTAACGGGATCCTAGCCCACTAGGAAACACGGTTTCCCGAGTACTCGACAGAGGGTTAGAGGCTCGACGAAAAATAGTGGGAGGCAAGTATTGAATTTGCAACATTCGTTCGAATACTCGCTAAACGCGCTCATTTAAATTATTTCGTCGTAATATTAAATGTTAGTTGGACTAATATTTAAATTGTTGTTTTAATAAACAGTTGGACTGTATTATACTTGATTATATATAATTGGATTATATTAATCAATATATTTGAATTAATTAATTTCAGTTTACAGTTGATTTTATAATTGGATTATAGTAATCAATGTAATTGAGGTTAATTAATTTGGATTATATTTGATTATATAGTTGGACTATTATAATCATTATAATATATATAGTACCACTAATCGTTGATTAAATAGTTGGACTATTGTAATCAAGATAAGAAATTGAAAAGTTGGATATTTAAAATATAATCTGGGATTAAAATATTTTAAATGATTTAATTTTCAAATTGGGAATAAATAATAGTTTACTTTATTTGATAAAATAACTTATTATACCTTAAGCCCAAAATTAAGCAATATAAGTAGAGCATAAAATCTTTGGAAGATTCATGTGATGATGACTTTAATGCTTAATTTAATATACTGTCATAAATCTAATTTTTTTTTGATTTAAGAAGTATTAAAATTGCAATTTGTAATTCTTGGAGAATTAATTGACTATTCTAGAGAAGATAAAGTCAAAGTTTGCAATTGGGCATGTAGCACGAGGTGCACATCGTTTCGATATTCCGAAACCCAAGGCTTGGCCAAGGTTTGTGAAATATTGAAAAGGATAATTGACATATCCCAAAGTGACTACCATTTGGATATGGAAGACACGAAGGAATTAAAGAAAGGGCGAGGCTCTAACTTTAAAAATGTTTGTCTTAGTTATGTTCACAGCTAGTATTGAAATTAGATTTTAAATACTTAGTGTGGTACATAATATATATGTATTGATATTCAGAATCTGCTTTGAGCAGGATACTGACTTCAAGCTGAGATTTCTCTGCGAATCGGAAACGGGACGAAAGTCGCTGTTTCGACCGTAGATACCTAAGTTTAGGAACTACCCATTTGAGTGTGTACTTAAATTAGGAACTGTTATAATGTAACTAGTTTGACTAGAAACATTATCTCTTTATCAGTGTTTACCCACTGCGGTGAACCTTTATATTCTAAAACACTAAAGTGTTTTATTATATAAAGATGATACTGAGAAATACATAGATGTAAATAACAGAATTTATATTTTGAATATAATAAAATCTCAAACATATAAATGACAAATAAATAGCTCAAATTGATTTGATCAATAGAGACTTATTTATGGCATTGTTGTCTAGGACACAATTAAACGAGACACGTCAGTTAGACGGTGTGTCCGAACTAAAACCGAATTGTTTGGACATGATAAGGTTTATCACGAGTCGCTCTGAGATATCATTTCCTTCAAACAGGATATGTATTAACAGTGCAAGACTTATTTAGAGTAAGGTTCATATTAATCTGTTTGACAGATATCATATAGGATATGAACAGGAAAGAAACGAGGTTTCTCATTCCTGATAATTTGGGTATGCCAGGCATAAAGTTTGGATGATACCCAACTAAGAACCCAAATTGGATTAGTGCCAATATAGGTTATCCTAAGGGAAACCATAAGTATAGTACTTATAAATCCCACATGAGAACAATGTGATTGTTGCTCACCATGCGGTTTCCTGAGAGGAATACCGATATGCAGTGGTCAGTGGGAGGATAGTGATACTCGATGAAAATCAGAGTAATACTATTCAAAGCACGAAGTCCTTAATGGAACACAAACAATTCATCTATGATGAATCTGTACCATTAATCTTCAAATACACAAGAAATCGGGTAGATCGGATAGAGTCAGAAAACAACCTAGGGTATGGGTTTCTGATCTAACCTCATTAAGATGTTAATCTTATGGTGGTGTACCATCCGACTACGTTTTGAGGAAGTGATACGAGGTATCGACTCCCTGTTATGGCAAAGTGCCATGAGTTCGGAATGGATTCCATGTTTAACAACTATTTTGGATACTAGTTGTTGTACCACAAAGCATTGTGCCTATTGGTACATTATACGTCTTCAAGGAAGACATACATGGATAGCAACATACCAACGTACAAAGCTAGGCTTTTGACGGAAAGGTATCGTTATCAACATTGTGTTAATAACGGTTCAACCTTTTACCTGTTGCCATGGTAAATCCATTTTGAAGATGCTTGTTGATAACTGTATATTTCATTTGTGAAATATGTCAGTTATAAATCAAAATCGCTTTCCTGAAAAGGAAACCTTTTGGAGAATGTTTACAACATTCTGACGATTTTGTATAACCGACAAACAAGGTTTGCGGATTATTCAATCCATGTTTGGATTGAAGCAAGCATAGGGTTCTTGGAACTGACGTTTTGAAATAATCATAATAGTTTATGATTTGACTCAAAACGAAATAATTCTTGTGTATATAAGGTGGTTAGTGGGAGAGGGCACTGACAATGAAATTCCCATAAAACAATCGGTGAAAGCTTGGCTTTCATAAGAAATTCTCCGTAGAATTCTGGGGAGTAACAACCTTTATTCAAGGAATAAAGATCTACTGGGCTAGATTTGGAGTTGGTAACACTCTCTGAGAAATTGTACATTTAAAATGTACTTATATTGGTGTCTCATACGCTTTGAGCATATGGAGTCACTATCGGGTCAATCCAAGTGATAGTCACTGGATTGAAGATTAAAGAACATCTGTTAGTATCTGAGAGAACTAAAGATGTTGTCTTAAACTATGGAGATGGAGAACTTGAAGTGACTGGGATCACTGTTGCAAGTTTCCAAACCGGTAAATACTGCGGTACTATAAAGTTTGAACACTGGGACAGTGAGCTGGAAATCTTCCGAGCAAGATAACTGTTGCCGAATTAACAACAAATGCGGATTATTGCTGCTGCAGCTGAGGGCAGCAATAGAAGCCATTTGGATCGATAATAAATCTAATTAGATTAGATATAATTCTGTTAGCAGCTGAGCTAGGCGTCAGCACAGGCTAAAGAATTAAAGGTCTCATCGACGATCCAGATATATACTTCTATATCATCTGATTCGTTCGGATCATACATCGTGGCGATGTGATGATCGTGTAAATCGCGTCAGACGATAATTAAGCAAATCCGCTGACGAAAACCTTTCCTCAGCAATTTGAGCGAATTGTACATAGTTCGGGTGTTAGACACTCGAGTGACTGGCTATGTGCCAAGTGGGAGATTGTTGGATAATATGACCCATAGCGTCACTATTTGCACAGATCATTTTGTTGTTGTAGCAAATTAACTATGTAATAAGGAAATTGCACTCTCATCATTTGTGATTAGATCACCATAGATATATAAATGAAGAGAGGTCCCTATGATTAGTTCCTGGATTGAGAATGATATGAGACAGTATCAGTCCCCGAAGGTTTAATCATTAAATATCCCTAGCCGTAGTATTATCGAGACTGGACATCGATAATGCGGAATAGGCTAGTATTGCACTTGTGCACGTATGTGAGGGCACAACGGCATAGTTCTCATATATATAAGTGTTGGATACTTATGCAAGTGCGATAGGAGGTCGTGTTTCACCGATGGTACGGGAAACAGCTTCGCTCTGGATAGACCCCTCGGAATCCCATTGGTATTATGACTATGTGTCTATGGGAGGCCGAAATCAAGGTAGGTGTGTATAGTCTTAACCTGAGACTTGCACCGCTAATACTTACGATAATCGATAAACTTTGGTCTTGGTTGGTAGGGGCTTTAACCGGTTCTGTGTACACCACTTCTGGGTTTATCAGAGAGTCGTAGAGTATTGGGTGTGATGTCAAGATGGAAGTATCACTTCAGTCATATTGGAGATGATGTCACGCAGGATACGGTATTAGTGCTCTTAAGTGCTGCGCGGCCATCGGGATATTATGACAAGGTCATGTATATCCGATTATAGAGACTAGTTACCAGACATCCGACATGTGCTTCGTACGGGGCAGACACTTATCCAGCCCCAGGCCTAGCACGTGATTATCCGATACTGGCCAATATACACATATACTACACGGTATACTACGCTTGATACAGATCTATATATTCCTGTAAGAATATTTCTGGAGAATTGGGTAGGCATGGCGCTTTGCTAGAAGCCAACCTTGTCTTGTAAATCGATATAAACGTAGTACGAGGTACTTACGTGTTCGGACAGTCCGACGATCGTATTTACTGCCAACATATCCGGAGATCTCATGGGTCGCTTCCTGAAGATTCACCGATGACGTATGACTCGCACTTTGATTAATCTGGGATTAATTAGAAGAGAGAGATAGAATTAATCTGGGATTAATTTGATGAGAGAGAAAATTAATCTGGGATTATTTGCGGAGATATTTTATCTGGGATAAAATATTAATTAAAGAGAGAGAACGATTAATTTGGAATTAATCGATAAATTAATATATTCGATATATTAATCGAAATTGGATTTTGACGCGGAATTAAAATTAGATTTTAATTCGGCGAAACGAATTAATTTAGAATTAATTCGTTAGCGACGTGAATAGTGATTTCGCTAGGCGTAATCATTTAATTACGACGCGACGGAAAATTCGTTAATTTGGAATTAGCGAACCCGAGCCCGAGAGTGATTGCGAGCGCATTCGCATTTCGAATTCGAGCGCGGCACGCAAGTCACATCAAGCGTCAAATCGCTAGTCGCATCAATCGTCAAATCAATTGTCACTTTGAGTGATGTGACTTGACAACATGTCACTTTATTAAAGTGATGTGATGTGACTTAAAGTAAAAGTTGAAATGATGAAAGCTTTTTGCTTTTTTGACTTTTGTATTTGGTAAATGAAAAGGCTTTTGTATTTGATTTTATTTTGGAAATAAAATATAAACATAAGTAAAAAAACCATTTGCCTTTTTCTCTCTCATGATTCACGGTTTCACGTGAAATGATCTCCCTCCATTTTCTCTCTCGGCTTGAAGCCGTTTTCATCTCTTTCTCTCTCGTTTTTTCTGGTTCTGCCGAAGAAGTAATGAGACACAATTTGATTTTGTTTCAAAACCATGTGCTAGCACACCTTGAGTGATACATAGGTGATAGGGAAGTGATTCTTTGAGCTTGGAAAGCTTGAAGCTTGGAGCTTCAATGGAGTCCATGCATGGCCGAAAATGGTGGAGTCCAAACCAGTCCAAACCGAGCAGCCCACTGTCAAGGAAAGCTACTGCCGAGCTCAATGTAGGATGAAAACGCAGCTTGTGTTCTTCCTAGCATCAAACCCATCAATGTGAGTATATTCCGCACCTCCTTTGATGTGTTCATATGCGGTTTTTATGCATGATTTGTTGATCTTGGGACTTGATTTAACTCTTACAATTTAATGGGCTTGGGTTAAGGTTAAGTTTTAAAACGGAGATCCAACAACGAACCCGAAGATAAACACGTGAACTAAATCCAACAAAAACGTCAATTCCTGACTCTTCCCTTCCGACGTCCGTTTCCCGCGACTTCCGCGATTTAAAAGGTAGTTGTCTCCACATAAGACTCCTCATCGGGTTTCACATGCAAAAATGCAATGCCTACAACTGACCAATACCAATTTGTCCCTAAATCGTACTATTGATAATGGTTTGACTTTTCTGAGTAATAAGATGTAGTGACCCTTAGGCGTGGTCTTATAACTTAGTGGCAAAGATTGGTTGTCCACAAGGACTAGCATAAGCTATGGCATGTTTGATTGCCCAACCCAATGATCAAGGAATTGTGATTTATATCATAAATTGGTTAGAAACCTACCTAATTATCAAATTTGATAACGACTGACCCTAGTCAGAGTTATGAAATGATGATAATGGGATCCTTGCCCACAAGAAATCCATCATATTGGGGTTGATGTGATTTGCTTAAAATTTTAAAACAATTGAGTGGGAGCAACTTCATAATTTTAAAAGCCCATGTTATTATGAAACATTAATGAAAATATATTCCTAATTTTAATATGCTCTCTTAACATGTGGGTTAAAATATTTCACAAACATTCAAATGACAAACAGAGTATCACTTCGTTCCATCCTTGAGGAGCATAAGCTCAAAGGGGACAACTAGACGACTGGCTTAGAAACCTTAAAATTATCTTATGACAAGAAACGATTTTCTATGTTCTTGAAAGACCATTTCCCAATGAACCCGAAGATTTTGACCAAAATACATTTGATGCTTGGAAGAAACATGTCGATGATGATGAGCAAGTAGTTTGCATAATGCTTGGCTCTATGGCGGACGAACTTCAGAAAGCTCATGAAGATATGGATGCTCAAACCATCATCTTTCACTTAAAGGAGTTGTATGCAACTTCCGTTCATACCGTGAGATTCCAAGTGTCATGTGCCTTATTCCAAACAAGGTATAAGGAAGGATCTGTTAGTGGACATGTGCTTAAGATGAATGGCCACATTGAAAATTTTGCCAACCTCGGGTTCATCTTGGATCATGAGATAGGTCACGATCTAATTCTTCAGTCTTTACCAAAAGACTTCTCTATCTTTATTATGCAGTTTCATCTGTTTGATAAAGAAGCTACTTTAGTAGAATTGCACAATCTGATAAAGCAAGCGGAGAAGGACTTGAAACCGGAGCTTAAAACCTCCGTCATGCTTACGAGTATGGACCTGAAGCCACGAGGACCAAATAAAAATAAGGGCAAGGCCAAGGCTCCAGATCACCTAAAGCCCAATGGTAAGGTGAAGAAGAAAAAAGGAAAATGGGAAATATTTCTTTTGTGGAAAAAAGGGTCATTGGAAGAAAGACTGCAGATCCTTGAAAGCCAAGGAAGCTAGGGAAGCCCAAGAGGCCAAGAAGCCCAATACTTCAGGTATGTTGAGGCCATGAAATCTGAAATAGACTTTATGTATCAGAATCAAGTCTATGACTTGGTAGATGCACCAGAAAGGATAAAACCCGTAGGCTGCAAGTGGATTTACAAGTGTAAAACTCATGCAGAAGGCAACATCCAAACCTATAAGGCTAGGTTGGTGGCGAAAGGTTATAGTAAAATCCAAGGAATTGACTATGACGAAACCTTCTCGCCTGTTGCAATGATAAAGTCCATTCGAATTTTACTGGCACTAGCTGCACACTTTGATTATAAGATTTGACAGATGGATGTCAAAACAGCTTTCCTTAATGGGAACCTCGTAGAGGAAGTCTATATGACACAACCTGAGGGGTTTGCATCTAAGGATGATCATAACAAAGTATGCAAGCTTAAACGATCCATTTATTGACTCAAGCAAGCCTCCATAAGTTGGAATATATGATTTGATGAGACAATCAAAGAATTTGACTTCATAAAAAATGTAGACAAGCCTGGTGTTTGCAGGAAAAGTAGTGGGAGTGCTGTTGTATTTCTTGTATTATATGTCGATGACATATTAATCATCGAGAATGATATTCCCATGATGCAAGCCACCAAGCAATGGTTATCTCAGAATTTCTCCATGAAAGATTTGGGAGAAGCAGCCTATATCGTCGGTATTAAGATCTATCGTAATAGATCTAAGAGGTTGTTAGGACTTTCTCAATCTACATACATAGATAAAGTTTTGAAAATATTCAAAATGGAAGATTCCAAAAGAGGTAATTTACCTACTTGTCATGGAATCAAATTATCTAAGGAGCAATGTCCACATACTCCTTCAGAAAGAGAGCGTATGAGTAGGATCCCTTATGCTTCAACAATAGGATCGATCATGTATGCCATCCTATGCACAAGACCTGATGTCTCTTATTCTCTTAGCATGACGAGCAGGTATCAGGCAAATCCTGGTGAACAACACTGAGCAGCTGTCAAAACAATCCTCAAGTATCTGAGAAGAACTAAGGATGTGTTTTTGACATACGGAGATTGTTCTGATATGAAAGTCATTAGTTACTGTGATGCAAGCTTTCAGACCGATATGGATGACAGCAAATCAAAAACAGGATATTTGTTTACTTTGAATGGCGAAGCTGTCAGTTGGAAAAGCTCAAAGCAGTCAACTACAACAGACTCCAGCACTGAAGCCGAGTATATTGTAGCATCTGAGGCAGTTAAAAAGAAATATGGATAAAGAAGTTCATCACGGAGCTGGAAGTGCTTCCCGCAATAAAGAATGGCGTCACGATATACTGTGACAACACGGACGCCATTACTCAATCAAAGGAACCAAGGTCCCACCAGAAATCCAATCATGTACTCAGGCGATTTCATCTCATCAGGGAGATTTTTGAGAGAAAAGAAGTTATTATAGAGAAAATACCCACAGAAGATAATCTTGCAGATTCTCTAACTAAAGAGCTGACTCAACAAAAGTATGATAGGCACACCCGAGAGTATGGTGTCTAGATTCATACTAGTTGGCTATAGTGCAAGTGGGAGATTGTTAGGGATATGCCCTATCCCAAACTTATAGATGGGCTATATGTACATGTATTTGTAATATTTTCATTAATTAATAAAATGGAAATCTTTATTATACGTGTCTTACATAAATTATATGAATCATCAAACACTGTAATAAAGCCTTTGGAGTAATAAGATGATGGCTTCCACGCCTTATGAGAATCATTACTCTCAAACATTCTTAGTCATAGTTTTGTGAATAATCTGGGCATTCACAAAGCGGAGAGACTAATGTAGGACACAGAAATAGGTGACGCTGTTCCAGGCTCGTGGCCCGGTCGGGAGTACGGAATAGCCCGTGGGGGACTAAATCGGAGAATAAAGGAGTCGCCACCCAGTGTGAACTGGGAAATGATTTAAGGTTGAACTCACCCCTCGCAAGGGAAACCTCAAACCGTTGGGTTCAAAATGGTCCCTTACTTATGCCACTTGTAATGAACAGATTTATGCAATAATATAACCAAGTCTACGCAACATACACATGCAAGAATAACCTATGCCTAAGTTCGCATACAACCTATATATAAGTTCGCATACAACCTATATCTATGTTTGCATGCATAAAAGTAAATCGAAATAACGGCAAGCACTCAATCTCATGAACTCATTAAATTGATAAATGCGGAAATATAAATAGATAATTATCTAAGCATAAACATTGAAGAGATATAATTAAATATATGACGCAGAAAGGAAAGACTAAAGAGAAAAGTATGCATGAAACATGATAAAGGAATCTGTCCAGTGTGTGCACGTTCGAGTAGCATCCGTAAACGCATTCGAACGGTAAACAGAATGCATGCGTTCGTGTAGCATTTGATAACGCGTTTGAACGGGCTCATAAGAATGACATCTATAATCACATAAACACATGCATGAATGTTTCCTCAAGCGGTACGTGGAGTTGTATCCCAAGTTCAGATCGCATTACCGTCTATTCGGATTCAGCTACGAAATTTACTTCTGGGTTTCCATCCGATATACCACGAGAGATATCACAAAATCATTCATCCCATACCAATAACATACAAGGACCAACAATATGCATTCGAAGAAATACTAATAAATAAAAAAATGAACTAGAATAAATAAAAGGGTGCCCTCAGGTCTTACCTTTTAAGTCTCCTATTGGAAGTGCGTTACGTGGCCGTCGGAAGGGTTAATGCTTCGCAACTTTTCTGGTTCACTCTTTCACTATTTTGGGCTGCTGTTTTCTCTATTTTACTGCTATTTTTTGGACTATTTTGGCTTGCTCTAAGGGACTATTTTTGGGGTAATTTTGTGTGATTTTTAGACTGTTTTGGTGAGATATTTTTTTCACTGTTTCGGTTTTGCTGTGTTTTGCATGAGGGCTGTATGTGTGTCGGTTTAGGGGGCTGAGTGTGTGTCGGTTTGGTGACTGCTAAGGGGCTGGTTCACGTCCGCGTGTGTTTATTTTGCTGAGAGAGAGTGGTGTGAGTGAGAGGGCTAGGCTTTATCACTTACTCGGTGGGTTTTGGTTCAAAGTGCTGTGAGAGTTTGCTGTGTATGCATATGTTGTCTCGAATTTTGTCTTGTTGTTTGTGTTGAAGGGCTGGTTTATTTGTGATGCGTTGAATGAGCCGTACAATGAATGTGTGTTGAAGTCGGTGGAGTCATGCGCTTGTGGCTTATGTGTTTGAGCGTGTGTTACTGTGATGGTGAAGGGTGAATGGGCTGTACGTTGTGAAATTAACTACAAGCAATAGCGACAAGCAATCTCTATACCCAAGAGGGGGGTGAATTGGGTTATCGCTATAAATACAGAATTAATAAATCTTTACCGATTTTTAGCTCTTTTTACCAAATGGGGACTTAAGGCAATTTTCTCTATTCCAATTAATAGCATATATGCAAGTTTTCTATTCAATATATATAAGCATAAATAAACTTGCTATAAACAAAACTATAGGGAAAGAGAATACGACACCGAAATTTATAGTGGTTCGGCCAAACGTGCCTACGTCCACTCCTCCAAGCCTCGCTAGAAGATTTCCACTAGAATCGAGTTTCCGTGGTTCACTCGCAACCAAGAGTTTTCCTCAAAGGTGCACTCCAAACCTTTTACAATTTGAGGTTTGTTCGGAGGCTCACCCGCAAACCTTTACAACTACCCAAACTAATGGGATTTCACAACCACAAGTGTTTTTATTTAAGAAGGTGTAAAACACACTTGGATACCCACAATGATAAAGAAGATTGTGTGAGTTGGTTATCCAAATGTTCTAAGCTCACTACTAATGAATATGAAGATGAAATATGAGCTTTTTCAAATGTAGAGAGTGTAAAATGATTTGAAGATGGTTATAAACTCTAAAGAATGTTTTGACATGATTATATAATGAATATATGTGCAAGAGATGTATTAGAATTGAGGAAAATGATGAATTTATAGATTTTACACAATACTAGCTGTTTATAGCCGTTTTAAAGTTCTGGGACCGATTTGGGACCGGTATGCAGGTTTAACGGCTTAAAAAATGACTGTTGGCACCTCGGGAACTGGTATGCCAGTTACAGAGATCGGTATGCCAGTTTTGAGACCGGTACGCCTGTTGTAGGACACAGAAATCGGTGACGATGTTCCAGGCTCGCAGCCTGGTCGGGAGTATGGAGTAGCCCGCGGGGGACTAAACCAGAGAAATAAAATGGAGTCACCACCCAGTGTGAACATGGAAATGATTTAAGGCCGCACTCACCCCATGCAAGGGAAGACCTCAAACCATTGGGTTCGGAATGGTCCCTTACTTATGCCACTTGTAATGAATGGATTTATGCGATAATATAACCGAGTCTACGCAACATACAAATGCAAGAATAACCTATATCTAAGTTTGCATACAACCAATATCTAAGTTTGCATACAACCTATATCTAAGTTTGCATGTAGAAAAGTAAATCAATATAACGGTCAGCACACAGTTTCATGAACATATTAAATAAATAAATGGGGAAAGATAAATAAACAATAATGGTAAAGGCATAAATATTAAAGAGAGATAACTAAGCATATGATGGGGAAATGGATAACTAAGGAGACAAACATTGATAAAACATGATGAAGGAATCTGTCCAGTATGTGCGCATTCGTGTAGCGTTCATAAACACGTTCGAACGGTAAACATAATGCACGTGTTCGAGTAGCGTTTGATAATGCATTCGAACGGGCTGAGGAAGAATGCATACGTTCGTGTGGCGTTTGAAAACGTGTTCAAACGGGATCACAAAAAATGACATATATAATCACATAAACATATGCACGAGTATTTTCCCAAGCGGTACGTGGAGTTGTATCCCAAGTACAGACTGCATTACCTTCCATTCGGATTCGGCTATGGAATTTACATTTTGGTGTCCATCCGATTCACTAATCCAACGTTTTTTCTATTTGTGATTTGTAAAGGGGCAGGCTGGGTTGAATGGCAAAGATATGGTTGATGAAGTTATGTGGCTATTTGATGGTGAAGTCTTGGCTGATGAGTGGGGTCAAATGCTTGGCTTTGGGGGCTGTGTGGCATGGAGTTGTTTGGTCAGTACGTGTGAGAGGCTGATGGAGTTAGGGGCAGTGGCGTTAATGGTATTGTGTCGTTGAATGAAGGGGTAAAAAACGTATGGTGGCAGGCAGATTGAGTGAAAGGATCTTAGGCGTGAAGTGGCTGCATTTGAATGAGCCGTGTGTGCTGCTACGTGAGGGTGTTAAGTGTAGGGGGCACTAAGGCTTGATGGTGAGGCAGCAATGTGAGTGGGGGAGACTTGTGGCACGGCAGTTTTTGGCGTGACGTGAAGGCTGATTTTGGCGTGAGGCAAAGGGGCTTGCAAGTAAAGGGCAGGCCGTGACTTGCTTGTTGAAGAGCAGAGAGAGCCGAGTGTTTAGGGTTTATTTGATGTGTTTTTTTGTGAGAATCAGCCAGCGTTAGAAAAGTGGGGTTAATGGTTCTTTTTATAGACAAAGGGATGGGTTTACCTTGTGTGAATAAGGAAATGATTTGTGTATTAATGGGGATATCTTTTAATTAGTATGTGATAAGGAAAAATCTTTTAATTAGGGAAGTGATTTTATTTTATTTGATTTGTATCTTTTAATTAAGGAATGTGATTTGTTTTAGTTTAGGAAATGGATTTGTTTTAATTAGGAATGAAATTTAATTTAATTTAATTGGATTTAATTTAATTTTTGTTTTAAATATATTTTAATTATTTGGATTGGGCTTGGGCGAAATGGGCTTGGTGTATGGTTTGATTTCAACATGTGTTTAATATGTGTTTTGTTATTTAGGAAGGTGTATTTTAAAACGGAGGTCCAACAAGCGAACCCGCAGCTACTTCAGCGAATTAAATCCAACAATGTGTCAATTCTTGACTCTTCCCTTCCGACGTCCGTTTCCCGCGGCTTCCACAATTAAAGAGGTAGTGTCTCCATACGAGACTTATCATCGGGCCTTACATGCAAAAATGCAGTGCCTACAGTCGCCCCCACTTTGATGGGACTTGTGCAGTGTGTGACAATGACAATACTATCAAAGTATGTGCAATGCATTTTCATTTACCTGGCTCACCATCTGTCACTTGGTTTGCCTTTTTCTCTGAACTGAATTTGATGATGTGCCATTCCTGGCGTGCTAAACCATGTACCTAGGGTATCGCGGTAGTCCAGAATAGTCCTCGATAGTCCACAATACTCCACGGTAGTCCACAACACTTTACGATAGTCACGGTAGTCCTCGGTAGTCCACATAATCCACGGTAGTCCACATAATCCACGGTAGTCCATGGTCACCATCCACATAGTCCACGGTAGTCCTCGGTAGTCCTCGGTAGTCCACATAGTCCACGGTAGTCCACACAATCCTCATAGTCCACATAATCCACGGTAGTCAACACCATCCGCATAGTCCACATAGTCCACGATAGTACACGGTAGTCCTCAGTAGTCCACGGTAGCCAACAACACTTCACGATAGTCCACGGTAGTCCACACAATCCTCATAGTCCACATAGTCCACGGTAGTCCTCGGTAGTCCTCGGTAGTCCACGGTAGTCCTCGGTAGTCCACATAATTCACGGTAGTCCAGGTAGTCCTCGGTAGTCCACATAATCCACGGTAGTCCTCGGTAGTCCACATAAACCAAGGTAGTCCACGGTAGTCCTCGGTAGTCCATATAATCCACGGTAGTCCACACCATCCTCATAGTCCACGGTAGTCAACGGTAGTCCTCGGTAGTCCACATAATCCACATAGTCCACGGTAGTCCTTGGTAGTCCACGGTAGTCCTCGGTAGTCCTCGGTAGTCCACATAGTCCATGATAGTCCACGGTAGTCCACACAGTCCTCATAGTCCACATAGTCCACGGTAGTCTTCGGTAGTCCACGGTAGTCCTCGGTATTCCACACAATCCTCATAGTCCACATAGTCCACGGTAGTCCACGATAGTCCATGGTAGTCCACAATACTCCACGATAGTCCACGGTAGTCCACAATACTCCACGATAGTCCACGGTAGTCCACGGTAGTCCATACAATCCTCATAGTCCACGGTAGTCCACGGTTGTCCTCGGTAGTCCACACAATCCTCATAGTCCACATAGTCCACGGTAGTCCACAACACTTGACGATAGTCCACGGTAGTCCACAATACTCCACGATAGTCCACGATAGTCAACGGTAGTCCATAATAGTCCATATGTCGTACCTGGCGTGCTAAACCCCGTATCTAAGGTGTCGCGGTAGTCCACTATAGTCCACGGTAGTCCACATGCCATACCTGGCGTGCTAAACCCTGTACCTAGGGTGTCGCGGTAGTCCACAATAGTCCACGATAGTCCACAATAGTCCACAATAGTCCACGTGCCGTACCTAGCGTGCTAAACCCCGTACCTAGGGTGTCGCGGCAGTCCACAATAGTCCACGTGCCATACCTGGCGTGTTAAACCCCGTACCTGGGGTGTCCCGGTAGTCCACAATAGTCCACATGCCGTACCTGGAGTGCTAAACCTCGTACCTAGGGTGACGCGGTAGTCCACAATAGTCCACATCCCGTACCTGGCGTGCTAAACCCCGTACCTAGTGTGTCGTGGTAGTCCACAATGCCGTACCTGGCGTGCTAAACCTCGTACCTAGGGTGTCGCAGTTGCGTCTCCATACCTAGAGTGCCACAGTGATGTCTCCATACCCGGAGTGTCGTACCTGGCGTACTAAACCCTGTACCTAGGGTGTCGCGGTAGTCCACAATGCCGTACCTGGCAAAATTGATGATGTGTCTCCATACCCGCAGTGACATACCCGGAAAAACTGATACTGACTCTCCATACCCAGAGTGCCATAACCGTCAAAACTGATACTGATGCTAATGCGTCTCCATACCCGGAGTGCTGATGATGTGTGTCTCCATAACCGGAGTGCTGATGATGCAGTGGGCCCTCTACCCTGTGACGCATCCCGAAACTGCAACTGATGTGTGGGCCCTCGACCCTGAAACACATTCTAAAAGTAATGATGTAGTGGGTCCTCGACCCTAAGACGCATCTCGGAACTACAGCCGACAAAGAGGGCCCTCAACCATGGGACACATCCCAATACTGCTGATAATGTGGGCCTCGCCCTGAAACTGATGATGTAGTGGGTCCTCGACCCTGGGACACATCCCGGAACTACAACTGATGATGTAGTGGGCCCTCGACCCTGGGACGCATCTCGGAACTGCAACCGACAACGGAGGCCCTCGACCGTGGGACGCATCCCAATACTGCTGACAATGTGGGCCTCGCCCTCAAACTGATACTGATGTGGATGTGGGCCTCGTCCCCAGATTCCCGAAGACTACTGATAATGCGGGCTTCCCCCCGGGATTCCTTCCAGAAAACTGCCGATAATACCAGCCTCGACCCTGAGATTCATTCCAAAACTCGGATGATGTGGGCCTCGACCCTTGGATTCATTCTCTGGTTCATTCCAAAACTCTGATGATATGGGCCTCGACCCTGGGATTCATTTCAAAACTCTGAAGTCGTGGGCCTCGACCATGGGATTCATTCCCGGATTCATTCCAAAACTCTGACGATGTGGGCCTCGGCCCTGGGATTCATTCATGAAACTGATGCTGACAACGCGGGCTTGAACCCTAGGACTCATCCCTAAAACTGATATCAATGCTGGTGCGGGCCTCGCCCCCGGGACTCATCCCTAAAACTGAAACTGATATGGGCCTCAACCTTGGGACTCATCCCCAAAACTACTACTCATATGTTGCTGATTCTGGTTGGCTTGTCTTTACCGCTTTCTCTTTTTCTTTGTTGAAACCTGTGAATACAAAACAAAACAAACACAAAAAAAGAATGCAAAATATGTTACGTGTATGCATGCATGCATGAATGAATTTCCTATTCCGTTGTGTTAGGTCTTCCGCCAGTTCTCCAGGTGATTGCTCAGTCTTCTCTCTGGTCTCATGATTCAATATCTTGTTATGTTCTTGATTCGCGATGTGGTAGACTGGTCGCCCCCAGTCTTGGTTTAGCTTTCTACTCTCCACTGTTTGCACTTGGTCAAGATGAACAACATGGTGGGGCTTTCTATATCATCATACTATGCTATGAAATAGTCTCAATAGTTATACATATCATTGTCCTCAAAGAATGCCTAGTAATGAAACCAGAGAACCTTCAAAACACCCAATGTAACTCAAATCCAAGTCTTTGGATAAATGATCAAAGCCAGACTCAAAGTGTGTATGTGCAAAGGTTCTTTTACAGCTTGATTCCTAAGTAGGCCAACTCAATGATTTCGTTTCAAAAATTGGGATCGATGGGTCAAACCAACCTAGATGTCTCAATTATGCCTGCAGTTTCTTTTCTGTGCTCAATGTGGTATGGTTTTCTTTCTCTTTTGTCTTTTTCTTTTTCTTTTCATTTTGAACTTCTTTTTTTTTCTTTCTCTTTTTTTTTTCAACATACCTACCCTTTAAGGTAGTATTTCTCCTCATGGTGGTCCTAATACTCGCCCATGGGTAGCTTCACGCTTATCGATTATAGGTGGTTCAATTCTTTTCTTTAGGGACTTTTCTTTTATTTTCAACCATACCACACATCATAACATAAGGAAATCAGGATAGACATTTAGGCGAACGGTCATTCACCGACCTACAATTTCTTCAACTAGTCACTTTCCTAACTACTCAGGTTTTCACTGCTAAGAACCATAATCAAGTGCTTATGAGCCTAACATAGAACAATTACTCAAATTATCAGATAAAAGCACGTCAAAGGTTTATCGTTTCTAAGGTTTCACCCTAAGGCAATCAGTTTCATCATCAGACTTATGTCTAATTATCAAGGACTAAAAACAAACAAATTTTTTTTTCTTTTTTTTTTTCCTTTTTTCTCTTTTTTTTTTTTGTTTTTTTTTTCTTTTTTTTTTGAAGGCCCCCAAATGGTCTTTTTATCTTTGCCGTAAGGTTTTCTGTCTCTCAATTTTCTCTTCCCCGATATCCATGTTTGCTAAACTTTTCTTGACAAGCCCATCTTTTTCTAACCCAACGGATATCTATGATGGCTTTTAAGACACATAGGGTTAAAATGATGCATGTATGCATGAGACGCATGCGATGTATGAGATATGATATGCATGTGGTTATCAAAAGCATAAAGGAGTAACTTCTATATGATATACAACTATGGTTCACATGTGGGTTTACGGGAGTGTAGACAAAGGCTCCCACCGGCGAAGGGTTACCCACAACTAGGACTCCCCACTCAAGGGTTCAAGCGACCAAATGAGCGCACCTTTTTTATACACTAAGGTACGTGCCAACGAGTTATAGTGTGTGACTGACTGTCAAATGGATTTCCCGTTGTAGATTCCCCAGAGGGAGGGTGGAGCGAGGCTCTCTTAAGTACCCAAGCCCCTTAGGCTCTTATCGCTTGGTGTCAGGAATAAACAACGAGTCCTCCAAATTAGTCCATCACATTAGGCTACTAGTACATGATTATCTAGGTGCCTTCATAGCTTTTCCTTATAGAAAGGTAGTGAATAAAGGAAGACACCAAACCATTACCTAGCCTTAAAAGTTCCTTTGATTAAACCCCTTTCAACCTACGGTAGACACAGTTAACTAAAGCACAAATTACAATCATTACAAGACATTATTTCGGGGCCAATTCTCTATCCCCAGTGGAGTCGCCAGACTGTAGGACACGGAACTTGACGACGCTGTTCTAGGCTTGCGGCCTAGTTGGGAGTACGAAATAACTCGTGGGGAACTAAACCGCAGAAATAACATGGAGTCGCCACTCGGTGTGAACCGGGATAAATATTTAAGGCCGTACTCACCCCTCGCAAGGGAAGACCTCAAACCTGTTGGGTTCGGAATGGTCCACTACTTATGCCACTTGTAATGATGTGATTTGTGCAATATCTTAACCGAATCTACGCAACATGTTCAAGAACAACCTATATCTAGTTCATGTTCATAAAGATAAATCCTATGTCTAAGTTTGCATGCTCGGAAAGTAAGTCATCATAACACACGACAACACACGGCAATCTCATGAACATACTTCAATTATATAATGCGGAAAACAAATAACAACATAAACATAATGAAAATTCTAAATGCAAAATAAATAACTAATCATGCTTAAAAATAAACAACTAAATCTTGCTCAAAAAATAAATAACATACAAGACTAAATCATGCTCGAATCCAAAGTTGGATGAAACGAAATACGTGTGTCTCTTAAGTAGCACGTGGCGTTGTATCCCGAGTGCAAACCGTACTACTTCCCATTCAGATTCGGCTACGGAATTTACGTCCGGGTTTCCATCCGATATACCACAAAAGAGAAAACGCATTCCGTTCATCCGGAATTCACATCATGCCTCAACAAACGACTCTCATGTGATAATATATTAAAATAAATAAAAGAAACGAAAGATAATAAGTAAAAAGGGTGCCCTCAGGTCTAACCTCTTTTGTCGTCTCTCGGAAGTGCGGTACGCAATTGTCAGAATGGTCGATGCTCTGCAACTCCTCCGGTTCACTAATCCAACATTTTTCCTCACTATTTCGCTGTTTGGGCTGCTGTTTTCACTCCGTTTGGCTGCTGTTTGTGTTGTATTTTCTGGTCACTATTTTAAGGTAATTAGGGGACTGTTTTACGGGTTATTTGGACTGGTTTGGGTTGTGATTTTTGGACTGTTTTGGGGGTAATTTTTGAGATGATGAGAGGGCTGTTGGCTACGTTTTTGTCATGAAGGGAGGGCTTTGATTTACGCAGAGTAAAGATACGTGCGATTTGTTTGTAGTGGAGAAGCTGTGATGGTTGATGCTTCACGGCGTGACTGGGCAGTTAATCGGTAGAAGGATTTGTCTTTTGTATTTGTGATTTGTAAAGGGACAGGCTGGGTGGAATGGCAAAGATAGAGTTGATGAAGTTATGTGGCTATTTGATGGTGAAGTCTTGGCTGATGAGTGGGGTCAAATGCGTGGCTTTGAGGGCTGTATGGCATGGAGTTTTTTGGTCAGTACGTGTGAGGGGCTGATGGAGTTAGGGGCAGTGGCGTTAATGGTATTGCGTCGTTGAATGAAGGGGTAAAGGGTGTGTGTTGGCAGGCAGATTGAGTGAAGGGATCTTAGGCGTGAAGTGGCTGCGTTTGAATGAGCCGTGTGTGCTGCTACGTGAGGGTGTTAAGTGTAGGGGCACTAAGGCTTGATGGTGAGGCAGTAACGTGAGTGTGGAGACTTGTGGCACGACAGTTTTTGGCGTGACGTGGAGGCTGATTTTGGCGTGAGGCAGATTTTGGTGTGGGGCAGATTTTGGTGTGAGGCAAAGGGGCTTGTGAGTAAAGGGCAGGTCGTGAGTTGCTTGTTGAAGATGAAAGAAAGCCGAGTGTTTATGGTTTATTTGATGTGTTTTTTTGTGAGAATCAGCCAGCGTTAGAAAAGTGGGATTAAAGGTTCTTTTTATAGGAAAATGGATGGGTTTACATTGTGTGAATAGGGAAATGATTTGTGTATTAATGGGGATATCTTTTAATTAGTATGTGATAAGGAAAAATCTTTTAATTAGGGAAGTGATTTGATTTTATTTGATTTGTATCTTTTAATTAGGGAATGTGATTTGTTTTAGTTTAGGAAAGAGATTTGTTTTAATTAGGAATGAGATTTAATTTAATTTAATTGGATTTAATTTAATTTGATTTAAATTAATTTGTGTTTTAAATATATTTTAATTATTTGGATTGGGCTTGGGCGAAATGGGCTTGGTGTATGGTTTGATTTCAACATGTGTTTAATGTGTGTTTTGTTATTTAGGAAGGTGTATTTTAAAACGGAGGTCCAACAAGAGAATCTGCAGCTACTTCAGCGAATTAAATCCAACAATGTGTCAATTCTTGACTCTTCCCTTCCGACGTCCATTTCCCATTAAAGAGGTAGTGTCTCCATACGAGACTCATCATCGGGCCTTATATGCAAAAATGCAATGCCTACAGCTGCCTTGTGTAAAATGTTGGCAGAGAATATTTTTGCCTTTAATCCAATTCTAAACACATCCAATTTTCTCCAAACACTTTAATACACCTAAAATTCTAATTTTAACATCAAAACCAGCACCAACACATGTTATATAACAAACATACATATATTGTAAATACGTATATGCATTAGTTTGAAAACACAAACCAAATTAGAATCCCACAATGAAGTGACTCATGAACAATTCTAGGTCACTCAAAAGTGGTCACATGATTCTAGAATCGTAGTCAGAGCTCTAATTTTTCATTTGGAGTTCCAAACTCTAATTTTTGTTGCATGTCCAACATGAACATATTTGACCCAATTACAAGCATATTGTGTTTATGCTTCCAAAGCATCTATACATAATTCATTAGCCTAATTTCAACTTCAAGCTATGAAAACATAGCTTTAGAGAAGATCAAACTTACCTAGCAAGCTTGATTATAAGATCTAATCTTTTTCTCCTTGTTGTTGTAGAGAACGTACAAAGCTTCTCTCATAAAAACTTTATTTAGGCTAATATCTCTAATTATTTCTTTCTTTAGCTTTCTCAAGTTAAGCTCAAGCTTAATTAAAAACTTGCTCAAACTTGCCTTTTATAGTAAAACTTATGCAATTTTTAATTAATAAAAGTCTTAATCAACTTTTAGGTGTGCTTAATCTAGTTTGTCCAAATATGTATAATTAAGTGTGACGAATCACCTTTGTCTACCACTTTGATTTAATCCAATTAAATCAAGATAAATTTTAATTAGTGGATTAGTTATATGTCTACTAATTTGATTTAATCCAATTAAATAAAGCCAAATACACCTATTATTACATATTTGTAATTACCAAAATATCCTCCAATGATAGAGATATTTATGATATTACAACAAAGTCATTATGTGATTTTAGATTAATCCAATTAATCCAATTGGGTCAAAATAAATAATTAATGTTATCCAATAACACTTAATTATTTTAATTGATAATTATAATATCAAATATTATTTATTATAAAAAATTATCGGTTACCTAAGTGCTTGTAACATCCCGCCTAAGCCAGGATGTTACCGGCAGGAGATAGGCTAATCCTACCTCCAAAATGACGTAAAACATGTTTTTGACTGAACCGACCACCCAAAGCTTATGGAAACTACTCAGGTCAGTTCCAATAGTCTCAGGATAGTTCATGGGCTGCCCGAACAGTGACGAATTCACTATTTGGGCATCAGTTACCCTATTGGCTCAAAATCCACCCGATAACGCCGTTTTTCGCCGTTTTCGTTTATTTCAACTCTGAAACACATTCCGAAAATTGTTCCAACTCCCAAAACACATCCATTACATTCATAAAAGAAAATTTTCATCATCAAAATAGAATCACATCTAGGTCTGATCCAGAAATAGAAAATGCACAATTTCATGCTTTAAATCCAAATTTTCAACATTAATCAAATGAATCTCAACACCAAATCAAGTCACCACATGTGAACAACCCTAGAACAATTCTAGGTGCCACAAGAGTGGTCAAAACACTCTAGAATAGCAACTCATAAGAAAATGAATAAATTGGATGCAAACTACACTAATTTCATCCAAATCTACACTTCACACATGCC
>SKCR01054876.1:0-29351 GCA_019454045.1 Zanthoxylum bungeanum | reverse complement strand
GTTCTTCTTCTATGTCTCAGCCTTGCCAAGAAATGGAGAAAAAATTGGCTTCAAAGCCGAGAGAGGGAGGAGGGAAAAAATTAGTTCCAAACCGGAGTGGAGAGAGAGAATGGAAGAAGAAAAAATGTGTTCGTTGGTTTGTATTTCCAAAAACAAATAAAGATATACCAAATTCAAAATTTGGTAAATGGCATTTAAGCCATCCAACCACCACCATCAATCACAAGTGCCAAGTTGTCACATCACTCAAAGTGACTAGACATCACATCAATCAAAGTGACTAATGATTTGATGCTTGATGTGACTTGTAGGCCGTACTTGAATATGAAATTCGAGTGGGCCCGCAAACACTCCCGGGCTCGGGTTCGCTAATTTCGAATTAACAAATTTTCCATTGCGACGTAATTAAATCAAATTCAATTAAATAATTATGCCTATCAAAATTACTATTCACGTCGCTAACGAATTAATTCTAAATTAACTCGTTCGCCCAATTAAAATCTAATTTTAATTTCGCGTCGAAATCCAATTTCGTATAATATATCAAATATATTATTTTATCGATTAATTCCAAATTAATCGTTCTCTCTCTTTAAATAATATTTTATCCCAGATAAAATATCTCGTAATTAATCCAAGATTAATTTTCTCTCTCATATAATTAATCCCAGATTAATAAAGTGCGAGTCATACGTCATCGGTGAATCTTCGGGAAGTGACCCATGAGATCCCCGGATATGTTGGCAGTAAATCCGGTCGTCGGACTATCCGAACACGTACGTACCTAGTACTACATTTTTACCGATTTACAAGACATGGTTGGCTTCTAGCAAAGCACCGTGCCTACCCAATTCTCCAGAAATATTCTTAAAGGAATATGTGATCTATATCACGCGTAGTATACGTAGTATTGCGTATTACGATCCAGTATCGGATGTCACGTGCTAGGCCTAGGGTTGGAATTGTGTATGCACCGTACGAAGCACATATCGGATCTCTGGTAACTAGTCTCTATAATCGGATAATCATGACCTAGTCATATTATCTCGATGACTTCAGTACATAAGAGAACCAATTCCATATCCTACGTGATCATCATCTCCACTATGACTGGAGTGATACTTCCATCTTGACATCACACCTAATACACTACGATTCTCAATATACCCAGAAGAGGCATACAAAGAACCTGTTAAAGAACTGGACTACCAAAACCAAAGTATATTGATTGTCGCAAGTATTAGCGGTGCAAGTCTCAGGTTAAGACCAAATACACCTACCCTGATTCGGAATTCCGAGGAGTCTATCCAGAGCGAAGCTGTTTCCGTACCATCGGTAAACACAACCTCCTATTACACTTGCATGAGTATCATATACCCAAATATATGAGAACTATGCCATTATGCTCCTACAACGTGCATAAGTGTAATACTAGTCTTTTACGCATTATCGATGTCTAATCTCGATAGTACTCTGACTAGGGATGTTTAATGATTAAAACTTCGTGGATTGATACTGTCTCATATCATCTCAATCCAGAACTAATCATATCTAGGTAATCCAATTACAAATGATAAAAGGGCAATTTCATTTGTCATATAGTTAATTTGTACAACAACACGATGATATGTACAAATAGCGATGCTATGGGTCATAATTGTCCAACAATCTCCCATTTGGCCTATAGCCAATCACTCAAGTGTCCTACACCCGAACTATGTACGGTTCGCTCAAACTTCTGCTGAGAAAAGGCTTTCATCAGCGGATTTGCAAGGTTATCATCTTATGCGATTTATTCGATCATCACATCGCCACGATGTATGATCCAAACGAATCAGATGAATAATTGAAGTATGTATCTGGATCGTTGATGAGACCATTAATTCTTTAGCATGTGATGTAGCCTAGCTCAACTGCTAACAGAACTATTCCTAATCTAATTAGGATTATTATCGACCCAAATGGCTTCTATTGCTGCCTCAGCTGCAGCAATAACCCGCTTATGTTGTTTATTCGGCAACAGTATCTTGTTTGGAAGATTTCCAGCTCACTGTTCCGTTATTCAAACTATATAGTACCGTTTTTACGACTTATAGTCGTTTTTATCGGTTAGGAAACTTACAGTAGTGAACCCAGTCACTTCAAGTTCTCCTTCTCCATAGTATAAGATAGCATCCTTAGATCCTCCAAGATACTTAAGGATGTTCTTAACATCAATCCAGTGACTATCACTTGGATTGGCCTGTTTTTGACTCCATATGCTCAAAGAATATGAGACACCAGGTCACGTATATTTATTTCAATGTACGAGTTCTCAGAGAGTACCAACAAATTTTAGATCTATCCCAGTAGATCTTTATTCCTAGAATAAAAGTTGTTTCTCCCAAGATTCTACGGAGAATTTTCTTGAAAGCCAAGCTTTCACCAATTTTATTATGGGAATATCATTTCCAAGAAATGATATATCATCAGTTTATTTAGGACATTCACTGTCAGTGCGCTCCCACTAACCTCCTTATATACACAAGAATCATTTTCGTTTTGAATTAAATCATATACCATTATGATCACATCAAAACGATAGTTCCAAGAACCCAGTGCTTGCTTCAATCCATATATGGATTGAATTAACTTGAAAACCTTGTTTGCTCATTTTGTTACGACAAAACCGTCAGGATGTTGTAAACATCCTCCAAAAGGTTTTCGTTCAAGGAAAGTGATTTTGACGTTCAGCTGCCACATTTCAGAAATGAAACATGCAGCATCAGCAAGCATTATCCAAATGGATTTAACCATGGAAACGAGTAAAAGGTTTCATCGTAATCGACACAATGTTGATAACGATACCTTTTCGCTACAAGCCCAGCTTAATACGTTGGTATGTTGCCTTCCATGTTTGTCTTCCTTGAAGACTTATATAGTACCAATAGGCACAATGCCTTCCGGTACAACAACTAGTATCTAAACTTGGTTGGTATACATGGAATCCATTTCGGACATCATGGTACTTTGCCATAATAGGGAGTCGATACCTTGTATCATTTCCTCATACGTAGTCAGTTCGTATTCCTCAATAGGATTGATATCTTTATGAGGTTAGATCAGAAATCCATACCTCCCAGGTTATTTTCTGACTCTCTCCAACTTACGCGGTTCTTGTGTATTCGAAGATTATTGGTATAGTATCATCCTTGATGAACTATTTGTGTTCCATTGAGGACTCGGTGCCTGGAACAGTATTACTATGATTTTCATCAAGTTTTACTTTCCTCTCACTTACCACTGCATATAGATATTCCTCTTGGGAAAACCGCATGGCGAGCAACAATTATATTGTTCTCTAGTGAGTTGTATAAGTACTATACTTTGGTTTCCCTATGATAACCTACAATTAGGCACTTATCCGATTTGGGCTCTAGTTTGGTATCATCTAAATATATGCCTAGCGTACCCAAATCATCAGGAATGAGAAAACCTAGTTTCTTTCCTGTTCATATCTAATATGAAATCTGTCAAACAGATTTTCATGGAACCTTATTCAAAATAAGTTTTGCACTGTTAATGTGTATCCGTTGAAGGAAATGGTAGCTCAGAACGACTCATGATTAAACTTATCATGTCCAACAAAATTTGATTTCTCCGTTCGGACACACCGTCATACTGACGTGTTCCGGGAGGAGTCCTCATTGAAAGAATACTATACTCTTTCAAGTATATGATAAACTTATTGCTTAAGTATTTTCATCATGGTCAAACCGTGATGGTTTAATACTTTAGCCGATCTGTTTGTCTATTTCGTATCGAAACTCTAAAAGTTTTCGATTTGTGTTATCAAAAGAAACACATAACCATAACGCAATGCCACATCCGTAAAGGTCACGAAATATTCATATCCACCTCTAGCCTAGCTAGATATGGGCTCACTTACGTCACTATGAACGAGGGCTAACAGATCGATGGCACTTGCACTTTTACCAAGTAAAGGTGTTTTAGGCACTTTGCCTAATAAACTAGATTCGTAGACATCATTTGAATAGAATCAAATTTGTCCTAATACCCACTCTTCGAAAGTGTGGATATACGAGTCTTGTTAATTGTGTCTCGGACAACAATGCCACATATAAGTCTCAACTGATTAAATCAGTTTGAGCTATTTGTTTGTCATGTTATATGTTTGAGATTTATTTATATTCAAAATATAAATACTGTTATTCACATCTAATGTGTTTATCTCAATATCATCTTTATAAAATAAAACACTTGAGTGTTCTAGAATATAAAGGTATACCCGCAACGGGTTAAACCCTGATATAGAGATAATGTTCCTAGTCAAACTAGTTACATTACAACAGTTTCCTAATTTAAGTACACACCCGAAGGGTAGTTCCTAAACTTAGGTTTCTGCGGTTAAAACAGCGACTTTTGTCCCATTTCCGATTTTCAGATTAATCTCAACTGAAGTCAGTATCCTGCTAATCAGCAGATTCTGCACACCAGTACATATTTATGTACCACATCCAGTATCTAAAATCCAATTTTAATACTAGCAGTGAACATGTTTATAACAAACACACTTGAAGTCATTATCCTTGCCCGTCTTCAATTCCTTCATGTCTGCCTTGTCCATACGGCAGTCACAATTCAGTGACCCTGTTTGCCAAAATTTAGGCCGACATCTTGGGATATATGTCATTTGACTTCCCAGAAGATTATAATGACTTTGCCTTTACCCATTTTTCCACATCCATAAGCCTTCGGCCTAGCCTTGGTCTTCTGGAATGTTGAAGTAAGGTGCGCCTTGCGCTGCTTGCCTTATTGCAAACTTTGGCTTTGTCTTCTTGAGCATAGCCATTAACTCTCCAAGAGTTTACTATTGTAATTTAGTACTTCTAAGATCTAAGGATATATCTATGAAGATCCTTCAATTTCAATATCATACTATAAGGATCTAATCCTTAGTTCTTATTAAGAAGTTAAGGAGTCTATTTGGCAACACTACAACAAAATTGACTTTTAGTGGCGAAAAATTTCGCCACTAAAACCCTACCTTTAGTGGCGAAATAAATTTCGCCACTGAAAGTATGTATTAGTGGCGAAATTTTTTGATTTTTAGTGGCGAAACCATTCGCCACTAAAAGTCTGTTTTTAGTGGCGAATTAACTTTTCGTCACTAAAAGTCAGATGTTAGTGGCGAAAATTATAGACCTTTAGTTCGCCACTAAAAGTATGTTCTTAATGTTAATTGCGAAAGTTATAGACTTTCAGTGGCGAAATTTTCGCCACTAAAAGTCTGTTTTTAGTGGCGAACTACATTTTCGCCACTAAAAGTCTGATGTTAATGGCGAAAATTATAAACTTTTAGTGGCGAAATTTTCCCCATTAAAAGTCAATTTCAGTGGCGAAAGATAGACTTTCAGTGGCAAAAATCTTATACTTTTAGTCGCGAAACGATATTTTGTATTGTATAATGATTTAAAATATAAATTTTAATACATTATTATATATAAAATAGAATATTTGTATTTACAAGCAAAAAAATATATTATGTTCTTACATTAAAACAGATAAATGATCAACTAATTTTAATTTACAAATCAAAAGTTATTGGTTTCGTCTCACATCTAAATTTACATTCTATTTTCAAACTACAAAAAAGACTTTAAACATATGGTGAAACGAAACCATTTATCGAACGAACTAGCTTTTCATTTGTCCACTACTTTTTGAACCAACAAAATAGTTACCTGCATTTGTATGAAAATAATTATATCAGCATATATTAATCTCATATCAATAGATAAATAAAAACCAATTATATGTAAAAAAATATTAAAACTGAAGAATTGGGAAAAATGAAAGAAATAAAATTAAAATCAACTTAAGTTGATATTTTGAAACAGTGTTTTAAATTACCTGATATTTATGAAATATATATGAAACAAAAGTCACATAACTATTATCGAAATATATCATTTGAAACGGATTCGTTGTAATTTCAGCCTTTTCTTCCTATCTTCACCATCCTGAGGTTAAATTAAAAAAAAAAAATTAACAACCAAACTATTTTACTTTGCAATCTTAAAATTTGATATCTAACTCACTTTTCCCTGCAAAGTTGTCGTTGGAGTTGATCCTCCAACTGCTTCATTCAAAATCTTTTGATCTGTATAATATAAATGTAAATTCCATAATAATAGTGTTATAGGCATCACAAATATATTTAATTAAAAAACAAGTGCATGTTACTCACGTCGCTCTCCACGCATATGAGACATATATTCTTGTGCGCCATTCACCGCAATATTACATATCTTGCAAGTGTACAACTCCTACAAATATGACCAATAAATATGACAATCAAATATGTTTTAAATAATTTTTCGCCATTTTGTTAATCAAAACATAACTTACAATATCACATTGAGTTGGACCAACATCATTTGGGACTGATTTCTTCTCATCAACAGGCTTTGAACAAGATGAACCAGACTATAAATTTATTAAGCAAATATATCAAAACACAAGAATATAGAAATAGCAAAACACAAGAAGATGAACCAGAGGGTAACCAACCATATTGATAAAATAAAAATATTGTTTGATAAAACACAAGAATATAGAAATAGCTTTGTATAAATATCTTACTACTTACTGGTGGATAATGACTCTCCCGCGAAGAGGCTAACTCTTCTTTCACCAACCGTTGCAACTCTTTCTTCATTTCAATGCGTAGCTCCTTACGCAACTTGGCCTCTATCTTGCACTAAGTGTAACTCAAAGTTCAGCCTCTTTTTTTAGACAAAAGTTAGTCATTTTCTCCTCAACCTCAGATTGAATTCGAGTACTTATCTCTTCATTCATCACACTATGATGATTTTGTTGCCCTCCATGATTTACACTTTTGAAAGGGAGAGGGCCTTCTCCCATACCTCTTTGGTATCCTGATCTATGCCCAAGAACAATTGTGAAAGCCTCTTGGGTTGTAAGTGTGTCAACTTCATTGCATTGCAATTGCATTTCATGCAATTCCCACAACTTTTGATAAGCTTCTTCAGCCTCTTTATCTACCCAACTGCCATCCTTTTTCTTTCTTTCTTTGGCAAAAAGTCTAAGATAATCTGTTGGTTCTGTAATGTTTTCTAGGGTACTCGTCGTGCTTCTCTATAAGTTAGATAAGATAATGTAAATTACAATAAAAACTATCAATAAAAGAAATGAAATAACACACCAACTGATAATAAAATTTTACCATTTCGTGCGCAATTCTTGCAATAGACTTGGTACCCACGCAAGCAAGCATCTTTTTTTTTTCCGATTGGAAGAATTCACTTCACTAATATGCTGCAGCAATAAAAATAACACGTGAGGAAAATAAAAATTCAGTTATCAGAAATATAGAAAATTCAATCCATTTTACAGAAATATAGAAACCCAGAAACTGAGAGAAATCTGCAGTTAGCAGAAACCCACTGCAGCATGCAGAAACCAGAAAATTGGGTTTCTGCAGCCAATTTTCTTGTTTCTGCAGCAGCAGAAACTCAGATTTCTGGTTTCTGCTGCATGTAGAAATCCAATTTATGGGCTTCTACATGCAGCACAACCCAGTTTGAAACCAAGAATACGACAGACAATCAACTTACTCTAAATTTTTGTGTTCCCCAATATTGCTCCACCAACCATTTCCACTCGTTATAATCAACTCCAGGGGACAATGACTTAAACGCTCACTGTCAGTTTTGTATTTCAGATAATAATCTCTCCTTAATCAAAATCGCCAACTTCGATACCTCTTCATCAAAACCCTCAAAACAGCATGCTCCACATTAGCACTCTTAGGAAGCACAAACATTTCCTATATCACATCATATAAACAATTACAAATGTTAAAAACTAAATATTTATACAATCATTTTCTTACACAAAAATACTTAAGAGTCAAGTGTATTTAACCTTCACTTTGTCCATGAGCTTTTTCATGATGCTTAAACTTATATCAGACCATTTATTGACATTAAGTGGACAATATTGCTTCACTATATAACTTGTCTCTGTTATAAATTGTTGGGCATTATCCCCAACTACCCTCAGAAGACATTCAGGTATATCCACAACCACTGGTTCAGTTTTGTCATCTCTTTTACGTTTCCATTTTAAAGCACGAGTCTTTCCCCGTATGTTTGCTTTACCTAAAAACAAACTATGTAGTAAATACAATGTAGATATTTCAACTGCATAAGTTTAAACAACACTAACATACCAACTTCTATTTCGGGTTGTTTCGAATGAGATCCTTCCATATGTGAGGATTCCACTTGAGTTGCCATTAAATCTATGAGAAGTACAAGCAAATATAAAAACTAACATTTGACATTTGTATAGAAACAACAAAATCATAATAAATAACATAATACAATGTATTACAAATATTCATATAAAAATATTTACCACATCAAAATATTTATTCACTAGAATTATAACTTATGGAGTCCATGTCATCGTCGTCGTCATCATCATCACCATCACCATCTTCTTCTTCTTCTTCTTTAGACCAACAACCACTAAGTTTGTTCACATCATTTCTATCCACAGTTTCTGGATCTATATCAACCCTTACTAATGACATCTCCCCATCATCTGCATCAACCACACTATAATGGAAATAATCTACTAAACTAGGCTCTCCAACATCCCAATATGGTTCATTATCATCACCATTTTTTTTATCAAACGTCATATCATAGTAGTTGCGAGGAATTGTTTTAACTACTATTCGCCAATTAGAGTCCAGTTGATCTTGCAAATAATACACTTGTTCAACTTGGCTAGCCAACACAAATGGCTCATCGGTTTGTAAAAAACGTGTGACATTAATTGTGATAACCCCATTCAGCTCATGCTTTATACCTTTTTTCTCATCGTATACATCATACCAATCACATTGAAAAAGTATAATTTTATTAGGACCAGGATATTCTAATTCAACAATGTCTCATCCAAGATAGTCTTTCTCTCCACTATTGACATCCCCCTTCACAACCACTCCACTATTTTGGGTTTTACGTTTGTCAGCATGCTTCTTTGTATGGAATCTAAAGCCATTAACAATGTAACCTTTATAAGAAGAAATCCTCCTAATCGGACCTTGCGCCAAAGATAAAAGTTCTTTGTTTACTCTCTTGACCGGTGCAAACACACGCGTATAACGCAAGCGCACGTATCGTTCAAGTAGTATAAAAATATCGATCCCACGAGGACTTAATTCCTAATGTTGTTATTAATTATTGAATCTATTTATTTACAGGTATCTAATTATAGGGAGAATGGAATTGATTGCTTTGGTTGGTTGAATGTGGAATTGCTTAATAAAAATAAAATAAACAAAAGAAAATACTAAGGAAAATAAATAAAAAGACTCAAAAGATCTAGGGTCGTGACTCCACACAATATTATTAAAAGGATGAATTGATTCTCTGATTTATGTGTATTAATTTAGTTTGCTAACCTGGAACACGAAAATATGCAAAAGCCTATTTCGATGGTCAGACGCAAATACCCAGTATAACCCAATTGAACCATATTCCTATGTCAACCACATTACCTGGATTCATTAAGACCAAGTTCCAATTATGGCTACCCCCGTCCGACAGGTATATTCCTATCCTGTAAGGAAATCTATTAAAGGGTTATCTATCCTCAAGGAAGATCGTGGGCTATTGAATCTAAGGCTGAAACCTAAAATCCTTATGTCTAGTTCATTTTAGATTTACCCCATCAATATTATTAATTGCCAGTTAACAATACGCATTAAGCTTAAGACTCAATAAACAAACTAAAGAACTATCCATAAAAAGAAAATCAATTATTAAGTGTGTGTATTGTGTTTCATCACTTCCCTAGAATAAAAATAAAATGCTGGGGGTTGGGGATCCACTTTTACTATTTATAATTTAGATATCTCCCTTAATATAATACAGAAATTAAACATGATATTACCGACCAGCCATAAAGGCGGTATTCCTTATTAAGTCAAATTAAGTCCGACCAGCCATAAAGGCGGTAATAGTATTTGAACATAAACCAGCCATATAGGCGGTAATTATCTGTCACCTAAAGACCAGCCATATAGGCGGTGCCACATTATGTCAAATAAATAAAATCAGCCATTAAGGCGGTAATCTTTTATATTTTGAATTATAATTTCCATATTATATTTAAGGGAGATTAATCTAAATTAAAATAATAAAAGCTTCACCTTATCCCCAGCGGAAAATTAACTACAAAACATTAAAGAAAGGTAGAAGAAGAGAACTACTATTACTGAAAATTAAAAGACATAAATTAAAAATATTATTGTATATACAAAAATAGATGCTTCCTATAAAATCAGAGAGAATTCTCCAAGGAAAGCATGAAGAAAAATGAATGGGCGAGGCTCCTTTTATAGGCATATTTTGGTCCAGCGTCGCGACGCTAGAAATGCACTAGCGTCGCGACGTTGGCAACAGTCCACGCAGAGTCCACGCGCGTTGACGACGCGTCTGTCGGCAGCAATAATTGAGCCACGTGTCACGCTGTGGTTGGCTGGCGATACGGTCGAATAGCAGGGCGACACGTGGCAGGCGCTGATAGGTGGGAATTTCGTCCAATAGCAGCTTGACACGTGGCGGCACCTGATTCGTCAATAATTCGGTCCAATGGTGAGACGACATGTGGCACGCGCTTGGTTTGGTCCAATCAGATGTTAACACGTGGCGGCGGGCGCACGTTAGCATAACCGTTGTGATGGTGACACGTGGCACGGCGCACGTTAGCAAGTTTTGACCAATCAGATTTTGACATGTGGCACAAGGCGCAAGTTAGCAAGTCCGGCGCAAGTTAGCAAGTCCGGCGCATGCTGGGCGTCGCGACGCGCAGGGCTTCAGCGTCGCGACTCGGAAAAGACGAAAATATCCCTGTTGACTCATTTTTGTCCGTTTTTGCCCCAAATTGCCTCCAATGCTTTCCAAACTTTATTTATCTGCAAAATAACAACAAAACACATCAAAACGTTCATAAAACTCGAGAAACAATACGAAATATTAGGTCAAATGAGTGGGAAAAAGTGATATATTTACCACTCATCACACCCCCAAACCTAACATTTTGCTAGTCCTCGAGCAAAACATAAAATAAAAATAACATGAAAATAAAATTAAGTAAACCACTTTCGTAGGGATCACGGTTGCATTTAGCGTATGCAACAAGCCTTTAAACCCCTAGGTGTCCCTAGTGGACGAGTTGTAGTCTCATGAGGGTTTACAGCAATGATACCCACAAACATTTTTACAAAAGTAAAAAGTTAGTTAAAACTAATGCACACAAAAGCAAAAAGACAAGAGAAAAGGGAATAAAGAAGTAAGTGACTATTCAGGTGAAACTTCTACTCCAAGTTAGTAGTTGTTTTGTTTCATTCTAAACTACCGAATAAGTAAATTCTCCGATTATTTTACCATTCTCCATATACACAGCCAGCAAAATATTAATCAACTCATTTTTGCCCACAACAGTCACAAGTGCAGTTGATAAGAGAGTAATATTTTTGTCCTAAAGTTCTATCAGATTTCACACCTTTTTGTAGCAATGGAATAAATTTTTCTGATTTTTCTGATTTTTTCTTTGATTTTTCTGAATTTTGACTTTTTATTTATATACAATACCTTCCGTCTATGTAGCGAGCTTTGGGTCGGTGGCTCCCAAACCAGTTGGCTTTAGGGCACCAGGTGTTAAAACACCCCTACAGACTTAATTACCCAGACTTCAGATATAAATATATTTTTTGTAGTATCTTCGATCCATGTAACGAGCTTTGGGCCAGTGACTCCCAAACCAGTTGGTTTTAGGGCACTAGGTGTTAAAACACCCTTACAGACTTAATAACCCAGATCTTAGATACTTTCTTTTTGTACATCAGAATTTATTTATTATTATTATTTTTTTACTCCATTGCTATTTAGAGATGCTTCTTCCAATTAAACTAGAGCACGGAATATTACAAACTTTTCAAATACGCCTCATGTCCGTATGTTACTATGCATATTGATAATACTTGCCAACTGAGCATATGAAGATCCATTTTAGTCCGTTTTATGGAGAATCTACTAATTAAATAATTTAAAAGGAAATAAACAAAAATTAACTTGTTTCGAAAATGGTTTGAAATACATCTCACCAATTTCACTATTTTCGTCAAAATAAAAACACAAAAACACAAAATATTTTTGTAATTTTTGAAAATTTTACAATTTTTTTGTATTTTTCGAAAAATTTTGAACTAAAAATAAAAATAACAACATAATAAAAATTTTACTAAAAATAAAAACAAGATACTAATCAACTAAATCCCTCCCCCAAACCTAAATGAGACATTGTCCCCAATGTCTTAAACGATAAAAGTAGAGTTTAGAAAATCGTACCTGGTTAGCTGAACTACCGATTAAGATCTATGTCCAGTTTACGCTTCTTACCACGATCGTTGTCTGTCCAGTCCAACTTGGAAAGAATGGGGTCCAGTTTCGGTTCAAATGCAAGAATTTGGTCAATTAATTCTTCGGCCT
The DNA here is from genome assembly GCA_019454045.1 of Zanthoxylum bungeanum. Lineage (NCBI taxonomy): Eukaryota > Viridiplantae > Streptophyta > Magnoliopsida > Sapindales > Rutaceae > Zanthoxylum > Zanthoxylum bungeanum. Next base: position 16,758 of record SKCR01054876.1, on the reverse strand, counting down.
TTGTCGCAGTCAGGAAGATATCATGTACTGATTTGGTGACGAACTCATGTCTTTTGGCTTCTACAAGAAATACAAACAGAAAATCGAAGAAATGCTCAATGTTAAGTAACTCAATGGGCTTCCGATGAATATTTAAGTGCGCCCATGATGCTACAGTAAACATTTCCTCAAACGTCCCAAGCCCTCCTGGTAACGCAATAAACGCATCTGCAGTATTGATCATTTCATGAATTTGTTCGGGCATTCCAGATACGATGTGTTCATCTCCATTTGTTTGTCCGATTAAGTGTTCGTCCGCCAAAGGTTTTGGAATGATTCCCAAAACATGACCGCCACCATCCTGAACAGCTTTTGAAATACATCCCATCAATCCGAGATTGCCACCGCCATATACTAGGTGCATATTTCGCTCCGCTATGACTCGCCCCAATTCCTTCGCAGCCTCGATGAATTCTGGTTTATTACCAGAATTGGATCCATAGAAAACACAAATTCGCTTGATTCGCTGCTGTGAAGTTGCTTCCATTTTCTCTCTTATCTGGATGTGTCGAAGAGAGAAATGACGGGCTGAATTTATAGAACCTGAAAATGGGTGAGTAATAATTGCACTAGTACCTGCCAAATGACAATTATTAGAAGAACGTTAAAATAAATCGTGAAAAGTCAAAAAGTATAAATCTTGTCGGCGAAAATAAAGATAAAAACAAAAGAAAAGCAAATCAAAGCAATAATTAAGGCAGCAGAATTGTGTACGCAATACGTCACTAGTTTGGTATAAATTCATCAGGATGCGTCTCAAGAATCCATTCCTTACTCAGCCACCACTAATGAATTAGCTCTCATCTTTGTGATTGCCAAACACCATTCCTTTTGTCTTAAAATGCTTCGTTTGTTCCTTTCCTACAAAAACAACACACAAAATTAAAAATTCTACAACATGTATACACAAAATATGAAAACAGAAATTACAACAAATGCATGGGTTGCCTCCCTGCTAGCGCTAAATTTTACGTCTTCAGCCAGACGTGACTGAAATCTATTTCTCAATGAGGTTTCAGCGTCGTTTTGGATGTCCGATTAAAGACAATCCCATGAGCGTTGCTTTTGAATGGTCTCTTCCAAAGGTAAAGTGGCAAAAAGAGTTTTGTCTCATTCAGTGTTTGTGCCACCTTTTTGCTCCTTGTTGTTCCAGTGGTTCCTGCAAAGAAAGAAAGAAAATCAGGAGGTTTCGTATGGTGCTTGACTTGAAATGGAAGTTCCATTCTGTCAAGCTTCTGGTTGATATCTTTGATTTGTACTCCCCAAAACAGCGATGTTTCTCCTGAATGCTCTGGATCTTTAATAAGGTCAGACATTTGCTCCTCCATTTGCTCTGCTTCTTGTTCCACCTTTTCTTCACAGATGTATTTGAAAATTTCTGCATTCAGCTCTTCATTTGTCATCTGTGAAATGCATGCTGCAAAATTATCAACCTGAAGATGTAAGGAAATATCAGATTTTAGGTCTTCATCCTCTGATCTGGGTGAAATGATTGGCTCAGGTAGATCTTCTTCAAACATTTGTGCAATGGAATCTCCAAGATCTTCATTCTGAGGATTAAAAGTTTGATCCTCCGTTGTTGGTGCAGTTGGTACAAATAGATCAGCTTCATCCTCGTCAGAATCTGAATAATAAAAGTCAAATAGAGACTTTGCCGGTTTGGGCTCCTGAACTGATACCTCTGGTTGTTGGTACTGCTCAGCCTCTTCCTCTGTTAAGGTGTCATTGTGGATCTCTGGGTACTCGAAGGCTTTGTCAGTTTCATCTGATAATTCTTCTTGAGGTAACTGTCTCGTTTGGTCTGTCAGTCTCTGAATAAATTCTGATTGTCTCTGAATACTTTCAAATTGATTCTGGCATGTTTCAAGCATTGTATCCAACTTTTCGTCTTGTTTCTTGACCCAATCTTTGAGCATGTCAATCATCTGATCTTCATCTGATAGTTTTGATTGTTGATGGAAATCATATGTGGATGGTGGATAAGATGAAAAATGTATGGTTCTTCGTACCTTGAATGATTCTGATAATTCTGCCACTCTGAAAAGTATATGCATTGATCGCTCGGGTGGTTATCATCACAAATCACACATCTCCCCATTTCGTTCTGTTGAGCAAATGTAATAGTGCTTGGTTCTGTCATCCAGTGATAGTCATTGGGCTGCACAACAAGCCTCAGAAAACCAGACTGTTGCTCCCAGATGTGGGGTGTATCTTCTTGTAAAGCTCGTAATCTCTCAATCTCCCAGTAGTATTCCATTTTTCAACCACCTGAAATAAAAGAAATAAATAAAAATTACAGATAAAAATAAGAAAATTAGATACAAGTAAATTAGATAGCTTCAAAATTAATAACTCAAGAAAATTAAGTCCCCGGCAACGGTGCCAAAAACTTGACCGGTGCAAACACACGCGTATTACACAAGCGCACGTATCGTTCAAGTAGTATAAAAATATCGATCCCACGAGGACTTAATTCATACTGCTGTTATTAATTATTGAATCTATTTATTTACAGGTATCTAATTATATGGAGAAGGGAATTGATTGCTTTGGTTAGTTGAATGTGGAATTGCTTAATAAAAATAAAATAAACAAAAGAAAATACTAAGGAAAATAAATAAAAAGACTCAAAAGATCTAGGGTCGTGACTCCACACAATACTATTAAAAGGATGAATTGATTCTCTTATTTATGTGTATTAATTTAGTTTGCTAACCTGGAACACGAAAATATGCAAAAGCCTCTTCCGATGGTCAGACGCAAATACTCAGTATAACCCAATTAAACCATATTCCTATGTCAACCACATTACCTGGATTCATTAAGACCAAGTTCCAATTATGGCTACCCCCGCCCGACAGGTATATTCCTATCCTGTAAGGAAATCTATTAAAGGGTTATCTATCCTCAAGGAAGATCGTGGGCTATTGAATCTAAGGCTGAAACCTAAAATTCTTATGTCTAGTTCATTTTAGATTTACCCCATCAATATTATTAATTGCCAGTTAACAATACGCATTAAGCTTAAGACTCAATAAACAAACTAAAGAACTACCCATAAAAAGAAAATCAATTATTAAGTGTGTGTATTGTGTTTCATCACTTCCTAGAATAAAAATAAAATGCTGGGGGTTGGGGATCCACTTTTACTATTTATAATTTAGAAATCTCCCTTAATATAATACAGAAATTAAACATGATATTACCGACCAGCCATAAAGGCGGTATTCCTTATTAAGTCAAATTAAGTCCGACCAGCCATAAAGGCGGTAATAGTATTTGAACATAAACCAGCCATATAGGCGGTAATTACCTGTCACCTAAAGACCAGCCATATAGCGGTGCCACATTATGTCAAATAAATAAAATCAGCCATTAAGGCGGTAATCTTTTATATTTTGAATTATAATTTCCATATTATATTTAAAGGAGATTAATCTAAATTAAAATAATAAAAGCTTTACCTTATCCCCAGCGGAAAATTAACTACAAAACATTAAAGAAAGGTAGAAGAAGAGAACTACTATTACTGAAAATTAAAAGACATAAATTAAAAATATTATTTATATATACAAAAATAGATGCTTCATATAAAATCAGAGAGAATTCTCCAAGGAAAGCATGAAGAAAAATGAATGGGCGAGGCTCCTTTTATAGGCATATTTTGGTCCAGCGTCGCGACGCTAGAAATGCACTAGCGTCGCGACGTTGGCAACAGTCCACGCGGAGTCCACGCGCGTTGACGACGCGTCTGTCGGCAGCAATAATTGAGCCACGTGTCACGCTGTGGTTGGCTGGCGATACGGTCGAATAGCAGGGCGACACGTGGCAGGCGCTGATAGGTGGGAATTTCGGTCCAATAGCAGCTTGACACGTGGCGGCACCTGATTCGTCAATAATTCGGTCCAATGGTGAGACGACATGTGGCACGCGCTTGGTTTGGTCCAATCAGATGTTAACACGTGGCGGCAGGCGCACGTTAGCATAACCGTTGTGATGGTGACACGTGGCACGGCGCACGTTAGCATGATCGACGCACGTTAGCAAGTTTTGACCAATCAGATTTCGACACGTGGCACAAGGCGCAAGTTAGCAAGTCCGGCGCATGCTGGGCGTCGCGACGCGCGGGGCTTCAGTGTCGCGACTCGGAAAAGACGAAAATATCCCTGTTGACTCATTTTTGTCCGTTTTTTGCCCCAAATTGCCTCCAATGCTTTCCAAACTTTATTTATCTGCAAAATAACAACAAAACACATCAAAACGTTCATAAAACTCGAGAAACAATACGAAATATTAGGTCAAAGAAAAAGTGATATATTTACCACTCATCATCTCTCATCACTATTGGCCCATAAATCTGTGATCTATTACATAAAACGGTAGCAAAATAGGTTAATGTAAGAGTAATCTCTTTATCATGTCATTTATAATTGATAATATTCACTGTATACTTACCTTATTGTCAAACCACTTTATAAATTCAACTTCTTCATGATTATCACATTCATACTCCCTATTCATTTAAAATAAAGAATATTATCAATACAATGTCTAATGCACTAACAAAAATTAATGTTTTTCAATTGTTTAAATTACTTACTCTATGTAAGGTTGGACCTCCTCACAATTCCTCAAAATATATAAATGAGCTCGTTTCCAGTCTTGAAAACTCAATTCCTTAATGACTCCTTTACTTAAGGGTTTTCCAGTCTTCGTGAAGATCGACAACTCTGATTGATGTGCTTCACCACCATCATAGTTTCTATCTCTACGTGAGAATCTTGTTTCCGCCCTACCCAAATATCTAGAGCAAAAATTCATACACTCATCTGCTATATAACCCTCAGCAATTGATCCTTCTGGACGAGCTTTATTACGCACATAACATTTAAATTTTCGCATTTCCCTATTTTAAAAATAAACATAAAGTTTTACAACTCATCATGAATATGGAATATAAAGAAATTATATAGATCAGAGTATATATGCTTATACCTTTCAAAAGGAAACATCCATCTATATTGTACAGGCCCAGCTACCATTGCTTCACTTGGTAAATGTATACACAAGTGCACCATAATATCAAAAAAAGATAGAGGGAATATTCTCTCAAGCTTGCAAGAGGTTTTTGCAATGTTGTATTCTAAGCTTTCCAACACATCCACCCTTAAAGCCTTTGAGCATAATTGCTTGAAGAACATCCTCATTTCAACTAAAGGCTCATAAACATCTTTCGGTAAGATCCCACGGAAAGTTGATGCGATTAAATCTTGCATAAACACATGACAATCATGACTTTTCATGCCAAAAATCCTACCCTCACTCTGATTTACACATCGAGCGAAATTAGAAGAGTATCCATCTGGAACTTTCAAACTAGCAAAGAAGTCACAAAATTTTCTCCTCTCTTTCAAAGTCAATGCAAAAGTAGACATTGGCATTTGTAATCTACCATTATTTTCAACAAGATGCAAATCCTTACGGATTCCTAACTCCCCGAAGTCCATACGAGAATTCACATTATCTTTATTTTTTTCCGGCTACTCCCATTGTTGTTCCCAAAATATTATCACAAATATTTTTCTCAATATGCATGACATCTAAGTTGTGACGTATTAAGAGCTTGCTCTAATAAGGCAATCGGAAAAATATGCTTTTCTTCTTCCAATTATATATCAAAGAAGGGTGACTTCATTTTCTTTTACCATTACCCTTGCCAAATGTTACATTAACACAACCATTCAGTTGGTCAAGAATATCATCACCTGAAAGATGCTTAGGTGGAGAACGGTCATCAATTAACCCATCAAAAGATTTTTTATCAAACCTCCACTTATGATCAGCTTCTATAAATCTACGATGCCCCATATAACAAAATTTACGACCATGTGTTAACCATTGAGAGCACGTATCAACATTGCAAGATGGACAAGCAAGGGCTCCTTTAGTACTCCACCCAGATAAATTCGCATAAGCGGGAAAATCATTAATGGTCCATAATAATGCAGCTCGTAATGTGAAATTACAAGTTGTATAAGAGTCGTACGTTTCAACCCCAACATCCCACAACTCTTGCAATTCATCGATTAAAGGATCTAAATAAACATCAATGTCATTTCCAGGAGCCTTTGGACCAGGAATTAGCAAAGAAAGCATGAAAAAGTCACTTTTCATACACATCCAAGGTGGTAAATTATATGGAACCAATATCACAGGCCATATGCTATAAGAAGTGCTTAAATTTCCAAACGGGTTAAACCCATCTGAAGATAGCCCAAGCCTTACATTTCGGGAATCCAAAGAGAAGTCGGGATACATATCATCAAAAGATTTCCATGCCTTAGAATCGGCCGGATGCCTCAAAACCCCATCATCAGAGCGTTTCTCTTTATGCCACCGCATATAAGATGCTAGCTTTGAAGACATGTAAAATCTTTGAAGCCTTGGTATTAATGGAAAATGACGCAAGATTATTTGTGGAATTTTTCTTCCCTTACTTGAACAATCACTAAGATTATCATTTTCAACTTCACAACCACCATTTTTCCATCTTGAGCATCCACAGACCGGGCAACTTTGAAGATTAGCATATTGTTTTCGATAAAGAATGCAATCATTCTTACAAACATCAATCTTAGTATAATTCAAACCTAAATAATGTGTGTATTTTTTTGCTTCATAGGAATTTTTTGGAAATTTTTCATCATGAAGGAAGGCTTTTCTCAAAAGGCCAAGCAACATAGTTAGAGATTTATCACTCCAACCATTGATGCATTTTAAATGGAGAATATGAACAATAAATTCTAACTTTGAGAAACTTTTACAACCAGGAAATAACTCTTGCTCGGCATCTTCCATCAATCTAGTAAACTTTTCATGTACATGGTCATTTTCCTTACTATCACAACCCACTTCAGCCACACCTTCATTGAAATTAATAGATCTTACATTTGTTATATCATGGATTAAAGGAACAGTCTCATCAAATCCATCAAAATCTTCATCCCCATCAGAATCTTCATTTACTTCATTATCTTCACTATCTTCTCCATGCAAAGACCAAATTTTATAGTCTTTTAATATCCCATAAACAATCAAATGCGTGAAAACCACATCTCTATCATGGAAAATATAATTGAAACAGTTGTAGCATGGACATCTTATTTTTCCATCGCTTCCCACCCTTTTAAATGCAAAGTTAAGAAACTCATTAATACCATTTTTATATTCTGGAGTTCGCCGATCTTTTATACTTTTATGATTAATCCACTCTCTATTCATTGTGAAACACCTTATTTGGCTTCCTCTGTAATATCGTAATTTGAATTCACCAAATAAACATGCAATATCAAATATGGATTATAAAAATATGAAAATAAAAACCAAAAAAATACACATAACAAGGCATACCTTCTCAACTGACAATACTTTTCCGACTAGAGAATGTGCTAGCTCTGAAAGAAAAATCAAGAAAGAATTAAGAATTAATGTCATCACTAGGTAATTTTATAGGCATAAATTTATGTATTTGTGGTTAAGAATACTCAAAGTTCTTAACTCCAAATATTGGCCTCACCTTTAATCTCCTCCAATATTATAAACAAATAGTTTTCATAAAAATAAAGAAATAATATAGCTTCAAAAACTTCTCTATTGCCTTATTTCAAAACCCATCTTCAAGAAATTAATTATGAATATGACTTTCATTCCATATAAAACCGATTTCATATCTTCCAATCATCATGCTTACAAACAATAGATACAAGTAACAGAAGCACAACTTCACAATAGGCCCAACAAATAATCTTACTCGATCTTTATTTTCCTAAAAACATAGACCACTTCCTTTCAACATCCAAAAGAGACCAATAAACTCCACTCAATATCATATATGCTAAACTTAATATCTGCAAGTTCAAATCTTATCAAGTTAAACTATTATCATCTATTAGACTCTGAAAGAAAGGATTTTAATGAACCCATATTAACAAGACATCCATGAAAGTTCCTTAGTGTCTCATTTAAATAAATAGAAAAATTCATGAATATCTATCTATACAAGCTTCTTGAATCTCAGTTAAAGCTTCATACTTTTTGCAACCATCCATTAAAATTCAGAACTTTAGACCCCGAAATGGCATAATTGTAGAATCTCTCTAATCCAACAATCCATGAAATCATAATTTCACATCTAGGAGCTCAACACAACTAACTCTTAAATACAAGAACTAAGTAAAAAAAAAAATCATTTCTCCATACAAAACAAACATACCCAGCTGAAAAGGAAGAAGATTTAACAGAAACCAAACCTGAAAAAAAAAAGGATAATTGCCAAAAAAAAAAAATTCATGAACTAAAAACAGTGCAATACAATAGTTTAATAACAGAAACCCAAACCAAAAACAAAACTTGCACACACATACATGAAGCAATGACCAAAATTCTAAATTAGCAACCCAGAAGCAAATTAATTTCTCAAAATGCAATTACTCCTAACATTATAGCAAAAACGTAAAGAATACAAAAACTAGAAACCCAAAGAAACACAGAACTCACTTGGCGCTAAATCATCAAGAGCTCTGGCTCTGAAGTTAAACAGTGGAAGAACTGAAATACCCACAAGCAGAATCGTCTTCCTCTTGCTAAAAATGTTATCTTTTGGGTCTTCTTTTCTTCCTTCAACCTGACCTTATTTCTTCTCTTTCTGTTTTCATTTTCAAAAAACCCAAAAACCTAGAAACCCATAGAAATGAAAAGAGAAGATAACCAGAGAAAATTAGTTAATTACCTGCGCTTGATATATCTCGCAGCTTTCCTGTTTCTTATTGAGAGATTTCAAAATCATTGAATAATAATGGGAAATAAATATTTTGCCACCTAATAAATAGCTTGAGAAGAAGTGATTTTGATGAAGAAGATTAGAAGTATATCACCATACCTCTCAAGATCAGTCCACTACTGCTCTGCTTTCCGAAGTGACCTTGTGCTGAGGATTTTCGAAGAAGTGCTGGTGGGTTTCGTTTGATGCTGAGGGGTGGGATTTTGGTGGATGTTTGAAGAAATGCCTAGGGATTTTGGTGGATTTTGTGATTTTGGTGGGTAAAGATTGATTTTGGGGATTTTTGTTTTGTAAATAAAAAATTTATTCTGGGAGCTGTAGAAAACGTGAAAGGGGCGCCAAATTTTTTGGGTAATTAGTGGCGAAAATATTTCGCCACTAAAATTTGATTTTTCGCCACTAATTTTTCACTTCAGTGGCGAAATATATTTTCGCCACTAATTTCGCCACTACAAGTTTTTTTTTAGTATTTCGCCACTAATTTCGCCATTAAAAAATTTTTTAGTTGCGAAATAAAATTCGCCACTAAAATTTCGCCACTAAAGATGTTATTTCTTGTAGTGCAAGCATAATGGATTAAGCACTAAAGTTATCATCACATGAATCTTCCAAAGATCATGCTCTACTATTTGCTTAACTTCGGGCTTAGGCTCGAGATGTCACTATATGAAATAAAGTAACTTCTCGGTCACCCAGGACTATCCTGAGATTTTATTCCCAATTTGAAAATTAAAGTCGTTTAAATACATTTTCACCCAGGATTATGTTTTAAACATAATCTTTCATTTATCTTGATTGCTATAGTCCAACTATCCAATCAACGACTTTAGGTACTATTTATTATAATGATTATTATAGTCTAACTATATAATCAAGTATAATTAAATTAGTTAAATTCAATTATATTGATTACTATAATCCAATTATAAAATCAACTACTAATTGAAATAGTTTGAGTACATTCCAACTGTTTAATTATAACAAAATTAAATATTAGTCCAACTAATATATTAATTTAACGACGAAAAATTGAAATGAGCGCGTATTGGCAAGTAACTAAACGAATATTGCAAATTTAATATTTGCCTCCCACTATTTTTCGGCGAGCCTCTAACCCTCTGTGGAGTACTCGGGAAACCTTGTTTCTTAGTGGGCTAGGATCCCGTTAAATAACACACAATCTTGACTTTGCCCAACAAATTGTATGATAATTAACTAGGTAGATCTCTAAGATCAATTGGATCTCATCCAATTCCTAGATCCAGTAGGTGGACATCCAAGTCCGAAACATATATCTTATATATGCCAATATATCCAATATATTGCCTTACCTTTTTCCTCTGAATCAACTAAGTCTTGCCTTTGGCACAACAAATTTAGTGATCCCAGTTAAGCGGAACTCATTGACCATGGAAAGTTTCGTAATCGATGTCGATGGACAAGAAGTTATCTTGACTTTGGCCAACAAATCACAACTTGGACAAGACACCGATATGGAACAAAGCCTTCATGATTCAAACACATTCGCGAAGGACAAATGTCTTGACTTTGGCCAACAAACCAGTGCCAGTCTTGGATCTTGAGTAAGAATCACTCAATGGAAGGAAAAACGCTTAATATTTTGTGAGGGTTTTTCGCGTAATTGGCAACCAATTTATTATCTTTGTTAGGTCTCATCATCATACACCCTTAAACATGCATTCTAAACACATAATAAGGCGCGTATAAATAAATATAATAATGATATGCGGATGGATACTTAACACATTGTTCCTAGAACAAATCTCTCCATTTCCTCTCTCCCGCTAGCACAAGTATTACTTCTATCCAATTACATAACACTTCTAAATAGACCTCATTTACATTTAGGGGAATAGGTGAGAAGAGAAATACACAGAGTCAATAGGTAATAGGCTGGACATGCAGGTCCAATTAATAAATTCTAAATTTATTACAACAATTTCCAAAATTGCCCTCACTCATCTAATATCCATCCGATATGCATTATTCATACATCGCATCCATGTATTCACACAAGCATTTTATCAAACAATCTAATCCAATTAATTAATCTGAAAATTAATGATCATCCAATGTTCAAACAACGATTTGATTTTGCGTGAGTCCAACTCGTTTTGCGAATAAGTACTCAAAGTACGAATTCTTGAATTATATTAAACTACAACATTAAATCCAATTCAATTTGCATTTAATACTAATTCATTATTTAATTCCAAATTAAATATTACACTTTATTAATGAGCCTTTTACGACTTAGATTCTAAATCTAATCATTACGGGTCTCAATGCCCGATTAACATCCAATGTCAATTTAATTTAAAGTCCAATGGGCTTTTAATTAATTTCATAAAGCATGGACTTTTGGTCAATATGGGTCAATTCCAAATACCAAAGCCTATTTAAGAATCACCCTTATTTGCCAAGAAACCAATTTAGGCCCATTAGGCCCAATTAAAATTAAAGGTCCATTAGTTATACTTGGACTTTATGGATATGGTTTTGGGCCCAATTGGATCCAACCAATTTAGCCTAAACCAAACTTTGCCCAACCAAGCCCATTAAGCCTAAATACAACTTTACAAGCCTAATTCCAAATTTGGCCCAATTAATTAAATTACCAAAATTCCAAATTTCATAATTTAATTAACCTAAAGTGTATGCTATAATTAATTAACCAGATTAATATTTCCAAAACACTAATTTACACAATTAATTATGCTTATTATCATCAAAACATGTCCAACACATTTGAATCAAAAAATCAATCATTTACATGCTATAAGCTCACGACATTTAAGGATTATTTGTCCAATTCAAAATTCAATCCAATTAAATCTCAAATCAACATTTCCCAAATGATTTCAACTCATCCAATGATCAAAATAAAAAAACACCATGACTTAGGGTAAGCTCAAACTTTCGGCCAAGCCATAATTTTTGGGAAATTTTGATCCAATCCAATTTTCACAAAATTGATCACAAATAACTCCAAGTCATTCATTAACAAGCATGCTCAAACAAGTAATTTCACTCAAATATGCTCAAATTCAATTTACCCAAATTTTACCCTAATCAAATTTCATGCTCAAAATGGCTCAAGATACCATTGTTGGGTTTCTAATTAGTCCCAAGATCGATTTCAAGCAAGAAACATGTGTGAATACTCAAACAAAGTATGTCGGAATCATACTTATATTGATCGGTTTTGCGATGCGACGAACACAAATCCTTTTGCTCCTCCTAGAAGCTCTCGGCAGTGGGCTGTTTGTGCTCCTTGAGAATTCGGTCACCACCTCAATGGAAGCTCCAAGCTCCAAGCTTTGTGTTGTGATTCCATGCTCATGAATAGGTTTCCCTATCACCTTAGGATGACTGTTCATGTGCTAGCATAAGGGAAATTTGCCACAAATCTTCCTTGGTCGTCTTCTATGTACCGGCCTTGCCAAGAAATGGAGAAAGAATTGGCTCAAAGCCGAGAGAGGGAGGAGGGAAAAAATTGGTTCCAAACCGTGAGTGGAGAGAGAGAAGGGAAGAAGAAAAAATATGTTCGTTGGTTTGTATTTCCAAAAACCAATAATGATATACCAAATTCAAAATTTGGTAAATGGCATTTAAGCCATCCAACCACCACCATCAATCACAAGTGACAAGTTGTCACATCACTCAAAGTGACTAGACATCACATCAATCAAAGTAACTAATGATTTGACGCTTGATGTTACTTGTGGGCCGTACTTGAATTCAAAATGCGAGTGGGCCCGCAAACACTCCCGGGCTCGGGTTCGCTAATTCCAAATTAATGAATTTTCCGTTGCGACGTAATTAAATTAAATTAAATTAAATAATTATGCCTAACAAAATTACTATTCATGTCGCTAACGAATTAATTTTAAATTAACTCGTTCGCCCGAATTAAAATCTAATTTTAATTCCGCGTCGAAATCCAATTTCGTATAATATATCGAATATATTATTTTATCGATTAATTACAAATTAACTGTTCTCTCTCTTTAAATAATATTTTATCCCAGATAAAATATCTCCGTAATTAATCCCAGATTAATTTTCTCTCTCATACAATTAATCTCAGATTAATAAAGTGCGAGTCATATGTCATCAGTGAATCTTCGGGAAGCGACCCATGAGATCCCCAGATATGTTGGCAGTAAATCCGGTCGTCGGACTATCCGAACACGTACGTACCTAGTACTACATTTTTACCGATTTACAAGACATGGTTGGCTTCTAGCAAAGCATCGTGCCTACCCAATTCTCCAGAAATATTCTTAAAGGAATATGTGATCTATATAAGGCGTAGTATACGTAGTATTGCGTATTACGATCCAGTATCAGATGTCACGTGCTAGGCCTAGGGCTGGAATTGTGTCTGCACCATACGAAGCACATATCGGATCTCTGGTAACTAGTCTCTATAATCGGGTAATCATGACCTAGTCATATTATCCCGATGACTGCAGTACATAAGAGAACCAGTTACGTATCCTACGTGATCATCATCTCCACTATGACTGGAGTGATACTTCCGTCTTGACATCACACCCAATACACTACGATTCTCAATATACCCAGAAGAGGCGTACACAGAACTTGTTAAAGCCCTGGATGACCAAAACCAAAGTATATTGATTGTCGCAAGTATTAGCGGTGCAAGTCTCAGGTTAAGACCAAATACACCTACCCTGATTCGGACTTCCAAAGACACATAGTCATACTACCAATGGAATTCTGAGGGGTCTATCCAGAGCGAAGCTGTTTCCGTACTATCGGTAAACACAACCTCCTATTACACTTGCATGAGTATCCTATACCAAAATATATGAGAACTATGCCGTTATGCTCCCACAACGCGCACAAGTGTAATACTAGTCTTTTACGCATTATCGATATCCAATCTCGATAATACTCTGACTAGGATGTTTAATGATTAAACCTTCGTGGATTGATACTGTCTCATATCATCTCAATCTGGAACTAATCATATGGACCTTTTATCATTTATATATCTAGGTAATCCAATTACAAATGATAAAAGGGCAATTTCTTTTGTCACATAGTTAATTTGTACAACAACACCATGATCTGTACAAATAGTGATGTTATGGGTCATAACTGTCCAACAGCAGTAACAGTAGTAGAAGAATACCTAGTAAGTAAAGACAAAATGTGTGACTACAAGGTTTCATAGAATCGAAATGCAACCAAAATCCCTTTACGTGTTATTTCACGTAAAGCACATTAAGTACCCAGCCCCAGAATTAGTTGACCAAACCAATATGGGTTTAGGACGGCCTAAGCCAAGGGTATGGGTGGTTTGGTAGATGTATCATAATAGTACGGAATTGAAGAGATAAGTTGTTACAGAGTTGCAACTAGCATATGGAGTGAATCCTTAAGGTATGTCATGTGTACGTATATTTGGCTGATAACCCTTGACATCACTATACTTTGGAGAACAAGTAGTGATGAGCACAGTAACCAGACTTGCAGTAGCAGTGAAAATAAGGGTATGAAGAAAAGAATGGATTATAGTCGGGACTGAAGCGCCAACGTCTCCGTTTACTGCAAGAGTTCAGTTTAAGTAAAATGTGCATACAGTTCAGCCCCATCAAAACTACCAGACCAACTTTCTTAGTACAAACCCATTAAGTGGACAATAATAGAGGACAAAGGTATATTAGGAGTCAGATCTTGCACCACAGGAACCTAAGCTATACAGATTAAGCAAAGGCAAGAGAAATTGTAGTCATGAACCGGTAAGAAGCCTAGTATAAACATATGCACGTATATACCTTCTAGGGTCAAAGTCATAGTAAAGAGCTCAGTTGCAGGAAGAGCAAATACCTATAGAGATAAAATATCTGTGAGTAAAATAGACTCTTAGAATATGTCTTATCGTGAAATAGATATGAAGAATCTAACCACAATTTTACTACCCTTCGGAATTAATAGCTCAAATGGGAAATGAGCTGGAGTAAGTAGTGTATAACGAAAAATCTAGGAGTGAGATTCATTGATTCACCATAAGAGTTAAGACATGACCGTAGTGTAAAGTAATGAGCATGAAGTTATGGAAAAATAAAAGATAATGTGTTTCCTTCACGATTCAAGTTCAAAAGTATTAAGCATGAAACAAAAGCCAAGATGAGAGAAAGACTGAAGCGAGCATGAGTTAGTTTACAGAGAAGTAAGAGTTCTAGCATGTAAAGCAATATGGTTTCGAGTATGAAGTCAGTTATGACTATTCATCTGGAAAGAGAGGCCATGAACCCGGGGGTCTGTGGTGAGATCCCAAATTTAAAAAGGATTCGAGGACGAATCCTATTTAAGGGGGGAGAATTTGTAACGATCAGTAGTTTTTACTACTGTGTACAGTGGTACTATTACGTACGTGAGGAAGGCATATAAATAAATTATGATGAGACTCAAATATCTCATGGAATGACTTTGAGGACACTCGATTAATTCCTCGAAGTCCCGGGACGGGACTGTATAGTGTTTCTTTTGGACAGCTCATGGTATTTGGGGCGTAACTATTTCGTATGAACTCCAATTTTTATGAATTTTATATTTTTGGAAATCTGTGATCGAGACCTACAACTTCCGCGTTGAATATTTTCCTAAATTCGTACCAGAAGTGGATCAAAACCGCAAGTCAAAATCCTGATGAATAGTGATTTCGGGGTCAAAATGGAAGAATCTCAAATCTTCTACATTTTTTCCACATTTTTCTTCATTTTTCCAAATAACAAAAGGCCCTATTATATAAGAGCTCACTATTCACAAATACCTAGAATTTGAAGCAAAAAATGAAAATAAAAAAGAGGAAACAAGGTCGAGAGAAAGAAAGAAGAAGAAAAATAAGAAGAAATATAAGAAGAAGAATAAGAAAAGAAGGAAAGAAGGAAGATGAAGTAAATTTTATCATGGCAACCATTGGAGACTTGGGAAGAGTTGGGAATCAAAAGAAAGAAGGTAAGGAGACTTAACCCATTTTCTTATTTTTAAAGTTTTTAAGATTGGTAATGATAGTAGGTTGATTTGGCTTGGATGTGATGATGGATGAATGATTGTTATGCCAAGAATGGGTGATTGGGGAAAACCCCCCAACTTGTTCAATTTAGGGTGAAAATTTAAAGAAGTTAATGGATTGAAAATTGTTGATTGTGATAGTGTTGTGAATGTTTATTGAAGTTTAATAGTTTGGTTTGTGTATTGGAATTGATATGGTAGTGTTAAAGAGGCATTTTGGGTGAGAAACATACGTAAAAAACCAACGCATAACTTGGAAAATCAGATTCACGTCTCGAAGCAAAGAGGGGCATGCGTCGCGACGCGTGCTGGAAACTGAGATTCATTTTTGGGTTGTGCGCGTCGCGACGCGCAACACCTTGCGTCATGATGCGAGGTCAGACTATTTGCCAAATCAGTTTTGATTCAATCTTGTTCGACCCTAGCATGTTAGAGACCACCCTTATGGTCTCGTATCAGTTTGAAAACATATCCTATATCAAATTACGATCATCATAAGCCTCGTGTATATAATATATAGTTGTATCTTTAAGTATTGTGAAGTATCGAGGATTATTTTACTACGTTGATGCTAATAAAGTTCCTAATCATAGGTTATCCACAAGAACTGCAATCTCCTTCGACAAGGGACCCAGTGCCAGCAAAATTTCAAAATAGTGAGTGGATCTTTTTCTTAAATTGATTTTATTAAGTTTTTAAATTCAGACTTACGTTTTCCAGCACATAGGGCGTTAGCCATTATTTATTTACAGTTGTTTTCAGATAATAGTGATTTAGAAAAGAAATGTTTTTCAAACTTGAGTTTTATA